>APFE030050704.1:1845-34401 GCA_000404065.3 Pinus taeda
ATGGCGACTCACCTCTTCATTTACAGATGTTGTGATTAATGCATAAGCTTTGCTGTTCTTGTTTTCCCAAATGACGATCTCTTTGTCTGAGGTAGGCTGTACTGGGTCATTGTCTCCTTCTCCGACACACACTCCTTTCGACAACTCATTGAAGATGAGGGTGTGTTTTATCATTCGGGACCATTCAGGATAGTTCTCCTTGCCAGTGAGAACTATTCCTACCATAGAGATTATTGAGTGCATTATGTAAAAAAATACTTCTGCTGATAGAAAAAAATACTCCTACTGATATACAGTGAAATTGTACTCAAAAGGGCATTCTCAAAAGATTTCAAATCTATTCCTTACGCTACAACTTTATGCACTATATTTTCTTCAAATCCCTCCAATGTTTGATAAAAGCATCCAGCATTTCATTGAAATATTATGTATTACATATCACTTCAATGTTTTAAAATGTAATATATTTTTATATTACATATCACTTCAATGCTTTAACTATACAACGTAGCAGGGTAACATGTTGTAACTATACCATTCAAATGATTTAAATGATTTAAAAAAACTGCGCATTGATATTATTCACCTTCTTCAACACTTTGTTGGACTCCACATAACTTGTAACTATGCGGCTGTTGTGGACTCTTCTCTGGCGAACCGAGACCCCGTTCACAAAAATAAAACCACAGAGCGCATACACCAAAGCGCTGTATACCATGTCAGTTCAACGCATATACCAAAGTGTTGTATACCATGTCAGTTCAACGCATATACCAAGTAAGTTCAACTCATACACCAAAGCGTTGTATACCAAAATAAAACCGCAGAGCGCATACACCAAAGCCCTGTATACCAAAATAAAACCGTAGAGCGCATACACCAAAGCGTTGTATACCATGTCAGTTCAACGCATATACCAAGTGAATGCAAGCGTTAAGCATAAGACACTTTTACCATTATTGCCTGTTCAAAACACTTCGTTAACGATTGCTACAAAGAATAAATGGAGGCGCAGGTGAGATGTTGGGAATCCGCACAGAATAATCAATGGAGGCGCAGTATAATCAGGTGAAGCAATTCATGCAATGGAGGTGCAGGTGCAATAACGCCCTTTTTGAAACGTTTATGACAGTCAGAGAACTAAACAGTGAGACAGAGGGGCAACTAATTTTATGGAGAGCAGACAGGGAGTTACAAGGGACACAAAGGCTAAAAAAGAGCTGGCTCTGATACCATGTCAGGCCAGGCAGTAACTCCACAAAACAAACAAATGATTCGTATATTATTCCATAGATAGGTCATTGTTATATACAATAGGGAGTGATTGTTCAGTTCATCTCCCGATGACTTTTCACATTCCTAATTTAATTATTTACATAAATTCCCTCAATCATGAAGATTAGGTGTCAACACTAACTTAATCAAAGATGCTTATTATGCACAGGGCTATTAGGAGGTGTGAGAAATATTTCCTCTTTCCCCTTTCCTTTGGAGTGGTCATGGGAATGAGACTCATCTTTTTCTTTATCTTGTTTAGAACCTGATGAATCTTCATCTCTATGCTTTCTAAAGTCCCTATACATTTCTTCTACCATAGACTTTATAGCTAGGAAACTTTCTATGAATTGAGGGTCTTGCCCCATAGAACCTTTCTCTGACATTGTCTTCCGAGAATAGACTCTCCCAATTTCAGGATTAGTTTCCACCAACTCTCCTTCTCCTAATTTGAGCTTTGATCTAGTGAGCATTCACAGCTAACCCAACACAAGCTTGTCTAACCTTACAGCCTAGAGCTTTGATACCACTTGATCTGATAATCACCCTATGAGTGGCCTCAGTTGAAGATTTATTAAACAAAAGGTATTACAGACTCATGTGCTGGTGTGTGTGTGTGTGTGTTCTGTGTTATTGAAAAACGGATCGATCAGATTGCCAATACACAGAAAATAAGTGGAAAGACAGTAGAGAAATACAGTAAGCAACACAAAGACACAAGAATTTTTAATAAGGAGTTCACCCTATTCTCGAGGGCTACATCTCCGATCTAGCTTTCAGTGGTGGCCTTGTTTTATTGTGTCTTTAAGCAGAGAATTACAAATACAGGGACTCAATGCGAGTTCTCCTGAAGTAGGTTTGCTTGGCAGGGTGGTTCTTGGATTCCCCAATCCACTCGGAGTACACAGACTCTTGTTCTTCCTACCAGCTCTGTGACCCTCGGTCTACAGTGGAAAGAGCCAACTGTGATGCTCAATCCAGATAGATTCCTCTATGGGAAGGCTTGAATCTTCAAGCTCTCTGGTGCTCGATGCTTCCTGTGGTCAGCTCGACCCTCTGTCTCCTCTGCTTGGCTTTACTGCTCTCTGTGTTGTCCTCCTCTTAGGGTTCACTGTTCATTGTCTCTCTTGGTTGCTTGGACTCCTCTCAATTCGGGTTTCCAATTAACTCTTCCTCTCGTTCGACTGTCTCCGTTCATGGCTTTAGTCATTTGATCCATATGCCTGTTCGGTTCCTCTCCCACCTGCATCAATTCACCTTCTGTAGTTGCACTTGGAATTCCTTGTTCGGCATCAGCACGAACACTCAGGAAGTGGCCACGTGTACCCATCTAACTGGTGCCAGCATGCTTCGTCGACTCGTTTCTTTTGTTACGTCATGTATGCGTTCTTTCTCCACCATGGCGGTCAAACGAACTCCAAACCCCTCTAGAGTGCGACTTAATCCCCTGTCGGTTCCTCTTCCTCCATCGGGCACAATCTCAACTATCTGATCTGGGCTCCTCCAGATCCAACGTCATATGCACGTCGAGTGCGGTTGACTTGCTTAACCGATAGCGCACGGTCAACGACAGTTTTTCTCTCACCTCTGCTGCCACGCGTCGATCGCTGAGTGGGATCGCTCCGCTCCCCCTCAAAACCTCTTACCGTTCAAGGGCGCCCCGACCAATACCGTCAGTTTTCCAGAGCGCGGTTCTCGCTTTTGTCCTTTGGCGCTTTTTGTTTCTCCGCCCGTGGTTCTCCGGCTCCCAACGTGATCGAGTGCTTAAGGCTCTTCCACTTTGGCCCTGTTTTCCATCAAAATCGCCTCCTTTTCCTGATCCGGGGCTCCCAAGGGCTGCTTTGACCTCCTGCGTAGTTTACATGGGCCTCGATTAGCGCGCTTTGACTGAGGTCCTCGTTGTTCTACGTTGGCGGCCATTGCCACTAGTTTAAGGCGTTTTTGATCCCTGTTTTGGAATTTTCAAGGATTTGTTCAACTCGATACAGTCAAGGTTCTTGACAGCCTTTTGTGGATCCGATTCGGATCATTCCATAGACTCCAATTGTGAGATAAAAAAAACATATCAAGTTTGTTTACCCCAACACACCAACAAGTAGCAAGCCCCAACTATATAATATAAGAAAGTAGTAGGTATCTCAAATGCCTAAAGGGGATCTAATGGAAAGAAGCGATCTTTGTAGATTTCCAATCAACATATAAATATATAAATGTAGATTTATTATTATTTTAATTGGAAATCTTCAATTAAATAATAAAATTTAATTGCGTCTCTCCCAATCTAAATTTCTTATTAGCATAATTCACTACCTTCATATGTCTTGCATTTTTTAACAACGTTGTAACAGGTGAATTAATTTCATTTTTGGTGGACAATTTCCGCCTTTTAGGACAATATGGTGTAGTGGCCCAACCCCTTTAGATCATTACAACAAACTAAGAATAACAGAGAAGATGAAAGGTTGTACAAACCAACATATTTTTCAAACAACTAATCCAACATCAGTACCTTAACGTTTTCATGAAGATATCATATTGATAATGTTTGAAAAATGGTGGGAAATCTAGGCGGTGATTATCTCTCTTGTGCAAGGGTGATGTAATGCAGAAAGAGATAAGATTTCATTGTTTTGATTTTTTTTTGTTAAATCAAAAAAACCAATATTAATGGAGATATTGGTATTTTTCACTAAATTTTGTGAAGTGACTAAATGTAGATTTAACCATTCACCTTAAGTTTTTTTTTACAATGTAATTTACTAAGTCTATTTAATATCTTCATTATCATAAAAACCAACCTATATCCATCTTAACTTCACATCTAACACTCTTAGAGGGATGAAATCTATTTATCCCTCTTAGCATTTGGTAGACCTAGAATTAAGATAAGATGTGTTTTACAATATAATTTCCAAGTCTATTTAATATCTTCATTATCATAAAAACCAACCTATATCCATCTTAACTTCACATCTACCACTCTGAGAGGGATGAAATCTATTTATCCCTCTTAGCATTTGGTAGGCCCATAATTAAGATGGATCCAAGCTGATAGAATTTCCCCTTTAAATAGTTTATGCTCATATGAATACCATGGTATTACCATGGGTCAATATGATGCAGGAGCATCCAGTTCACCGTGACTGGGCAGAAAGAACTCCAACCAGGTTCACAAGCTAGAGGTCAACTGAACTGTCAAATTCTATGGGGAATAATTTTTCTTTTTACTTTATTTTACAAGTCAGTAAAAGTTAGATATCTCTTTTATTTTCTAGTTTAGGATTACTGTAGTTTCAATTGTTAATTAGAAAGTAGTCCATGTAATTAGGGAAAATAACAATCAACTGTTCCTACGAGTCTTGGAATACCAAATGAATATAGTTATTGATAGAAGTAGAAGTTATGTAACCATATTCTGTAACAGTTAAACTAAATGTAAGCAGCAACTGTAAACAGAGAGCTATAAAGCCAAAATATATGTAACAGAATGGGGTTCAGTTCAAGGAGAGGGAAGCTGAGTAAATTCAGAAATAGAAAAGACCAAGCATTAAAAACCAGAGAAGTTATTGTCCATCTAAATTTTCTGTAGAAATATGTGTTGACTTTCATTTACGTTTTCATCATCTAATGAGTACTGTATCATTATAAATTATTACATTGTCATGGCTACCGTGTAAACATAATTCACAGTCGAATATAAACCAAGAAGATAGAATTTTAACGAATTCACAGTCATCAAATTAACAATCATATACTTATTTTGCGCACGCGGTGGAGCAACATTTCAAATCTACAATGTTCAGTTAACAACGACCGAGTAATACAACCAGCCACGTTCACAAGTTTTCCAATGTTCGAACGCACAAAAGAACAAATGATGGACAAAGCCGAAAATGCCGAGGTAACAAAACAACCATACACTCTTTTATATTAAAATTTCATTTCAATTGTCCAGAACAAAAATCTACAGCAACGTTGGTAGAGCTGAGCCACATTCCAGAGGACAGAGACCATTCCAGACACAACTGAAGGACGAAAACCCATGACCAAACGAAAAACCCTGAGTTAGGGTTTGTATCAGACAAACAACCAGAGGCCACACTGGACTCTCATACTTTCGCATACATAGTCGACTAGAACTAAAACTACAGACGAATAGCATTACAGTGACCAAATAACCAGACCAGTGGATGGGTCGTCCTCAGAAAAAAAACCAACATTCACAGACAGAAACGAGTTTCAGGCCTACCCAGAAGACAAGCAACCAACATAGCTGAGCATATGAGAATACGCCATCCAGGTCGCCCATAAGGACCTGCAAGGAGCCAAAGATAAATATTAGTGTATGGTACAGGGAAAATTCAGGGGAAAACAAAACCCTGTAAAGAAAATCAACCTGGTGAATATATTTCTTACCTGGAGGACGCGGACAGACACCATAGCTGGAACAGTGAGTGAAATTGAGCAGCTGTAGAGAAAAGGGTCAAGTTGGGTTAGACCCAGAATGGAGAGAAGACGAAAATTGAAGCATGGAAGGATAGTATACCTGTATTGAGTTCGAAGGCGCATTCCGAGAAGCCCTGTGCTTCCAACCAAGACCAATGCCATGTCGTGAGAAGGTAGACAAACCCAAATAGTTACCAAGAAATCGAGCTTGGAACAAAAATCTCAGAGAACCAGTAATGCATACAGAAACCGCATAGTGAAAGCCATATAACAGTGAACAGAGATATTAAGCTCAGACCACAGCCGAATACAATAAACAGAAGTTACAATCACAACTAACAACAAGAAAATTAACCGGTAAATTTACGCATACAAGAACCAGTGAAGTAGTGGTGCAACTTACCAAAGACCGAGCACGAAACCAAGCGAACAACCACCACAACTAAAGAAATTTGCTATCAAATGAGCGAACAGGACAACCAAAGGTGAAACGAAGGTCTCAAACAACATCCAAAGCCATCCAAACCACGACATATCAACCATAAGTTTCGTTGCAGAGCCGGAGAAACCACAGCATAACGCACCCACCATTTTTCATCGCAGAGCTAACAAAACCCTCGGTGCAACAGAACAATAACCCAAGGAAGAATCGAGAGACCACATTAACGTTAGGGTTGAGGAGTATACTGAGGCAGAGTACTGCCATAACTCTAGCATTTACTACCCCCAGCTACCACCAACATACAGAACCGCGGGCAAAGTCATTTCATCCGCCACGTAATCGATCCAGGATATAGAATAAAGCATAAAGCGTTGCCAAGTGGGCTGGGTCCCATCAGAGTGGTATCAGAGCAGTTTGAGTTGAAGAGGTTTGGGAGAAATGGATATAGGTAGACGAGGACGAGGCCGAGGTGCTCGTAGAATGGCAGATGAGGCATTAAGAAAAGAACTCAGAGTTCTTACTGCTCGATTGGAAGTAGTAGAGGCAGGCAGGAGAAGAGATCCAGAATTAGGTGATGTGAGCGAAGAAGAAGTGGAAGTGGCAGCAGATGGGCCTGAAGGTGACTCACCAGAAGTGAAGTTATTGAAGTCTGTATTGTTGTCAAACAACAGACCAAAACCAGAATTACCAACTTACGATGGCATTTTATCTATCGAAGTTGTGTTAGATTGGATTAGCGAGATGGACAAGTATTTTGAATGCGAGGAAGTTAGTGAAGACCGTAGGGTCAAGTTTGCAGCAACAAAGCTGAAGGGACACGCAACCCTGAGGTGGGACAGTGTCCAGAACGAGAGAAAGAGGTTGAACAAACCTCCGATAAAAACTTGGACAAGGATGGTAGCTAAATTGAAGGGCAGATTTCTGCCAAGAGATTACCAAATCGCGTTACATAGACAGGTTCAGAATTTGAGACAGAGGGGACTGACCGTGAAAGAGTATACAAAGGAATTTTATCGAGTAAATTTGCGAGCAGGATACACAGAGGATACAACAGAAAGGACAGCCAGATATGCAAATGGGCTGAGGATGGAGATTTTGGATGAAATAAGTATTTTGTCTCCCAACAATACTGAGGAGGCATACCAGAGTGCGATCAAAGCAAAGGAGAAACTTAACCGAAGACAGAATGCCCAGAGAGGATGAGGGTCTACCAGAGGAAGAGGCTAGTCCTATGGCAAGGGCCGAACTGCCAGCAACAGCGAGGAAGCCAACAGTTCAAGGACTTCGGGAACAACAGAAAAGGGAGATGGAACGAGAGGTGGCAGATTGTTTCAGCGTGGCAGAGAAAATGACCGTGGAAGGGGAATTGGTTACCAGTGCTATAGATGCCACAAGTGGGGGCACCGCTCGTTTGAGTGCCCAGAAACAGATTCAACTGGACAGCGAGGCGCGTATGTGGCGCAACCGGAGGAAGAAACAACACCCCCTCAAGAGGCAGAAAATGCCCCAGAAACAGGAGAAGCTTTAGTGCTGCATAAGGTGTTTTTAAAGCCAGTTGATGAGAGTGTTGAACAGACGTAGCGGAAAGCTCTATTCAGGACAATTTGTAAATCGCATGGTAAGTGCTGTAAAATGATAATCGACAGCGGAAGTGCGGACAATTTGGTGTCCACCGAGATGGTGGAGAAGTTAGGACTGAAGCGTTTGAAACACCCCAATCCATATTGAGTTTCATGGCTACAAAAGGGGCACCAGTTACTGGTGGATGAGCAGAGTGAAGTTGAATTTCAGATAGGACGGTATAAGGATAAAATCATTTGCAACATTATGCCAATGGACGTATGTCACATCTTGTTGGGCAGACCTTGGTAGTATGACAGAAAAGTGACACAAGATGGAGTGTTGAACTGTTATAAGTTCGAAAAAGATGGGGTTAGGCATACCCTTGTGCCTATCAAAGAAGAGAAGGAGGCAGCTGAAGTAAATGAAACTAAGGCATTGCTAATGAGCGGAAAACAATTTTTAAAGCAGGTTGAGAACAACGAGATAAATTATGCTGTAGTCAAAAAGATAAGGACAGTTCTGTTGCATACAGAAATCACAGATTTTCCTGTAGAAATACAGTAGATGTTGGAAGAATTTACGGATATAGTAGTGGACGACTTGCCAGATAAGTTACCTCCCAAGCGGAGTATTAGTCACCATATCGACTTCATACCTAGAGCTAGCTTACCAAATAAGGCAGCTTATCGAATGAGCCCCAAGGATAATGAAGAAATCAGAAAACAAGTGCAGGAGCTATTGGACAAAGGATTGATCACGGAGAGTCTGATCCCATGTGCCGTACCAACAGTTCTCGCCCCCAAAAAGGGAGGAGAATGGCGGATGTGCATTGATTCCAGGGCCATCAATAAAATCACCATACGGTACAGATTCTCGTTACCGCGTATGGATGATATGATGGACTGTTTGAGTGGGGCAGCTTACTTCTCTAAGATAGATTTAAAAAGCGGATATCACCAGATTCGGATACGTGAGGGAGAGGAGTGGAAGACAACTTTTAAAACCAATGAAGGATTATATGAATGGCTGGTCATGCCGTTCAGGTTGAGCAATGCACCCAGCACATTCATGAGACTCATGAATGAGATGCTAAAGGAATATATTGGAAAGTTCGTAATTGTTTATTTGGATGACATTCTTATTTTTAGTAAGACACGAGAAGAACACTTCTGGCATGTGCGTAAAGTGTTGGAGAAGCTACAGCAGAACAAGTTATTGATAAATTTGAAGAAATGTACGTTTCTGCAGAGAGAGTTAATTTATCTGGGATTTGTGATAGCGGAGAATGAATTGAAGATGGATCCGGAAAAGGTGACAACAATCATAAATTGGCCATCACCGAAGAATTTGTTTGAGGTACGTAGTTTTCACGGATTAGCAAGTTTTTACAGGAAGTTTATTAAAAATTTCAGCGGAATTTGTGCTCCTATGTTGGAGACCATCAAAAAGGGCAGCCAACCTTTTCGATGGACAGAAGCAGCAGAAAAAAGCTTTCAGCTATTGAAAAAGAAAATAACAGAACGGCCGATTCTCATGCTACCAGATTTTCAAAAATTATTTTAGGTATGTTGTGATGCTAGTGGAACAGCAATCGGGGTTGTACTCAGTCACGAGGACAGACCGGTAGCATTTTTCAGTGAAAAACTGAATGAGAGTAGGCAGAAGTACTCCTCGTATGACAAGGAGTTTTACGCAGTGGTACAGGCACTAAGACACTAGAGGCATTATTTGTTGGGGAACGAGTTCTTGCTATTTTCAGATAATTCTGCATTACAATATGTAATGCAGCAACACAAACTTAATCATAAACATGCCAAATGGGTGGAGTACTTAAAGAGTTTTAATTTTGTACTAAAACATATCAGCGGGCAAGCAAATAAGGTGGCCGACGCATTGAGCAGAAAAGCTTTACTTTTACAGGAAAGCACAATACAGGTTTTGGGATTTGAACATCTACGGGATCTTTATAAGACAGACACAGATTTCAGAGAAGCCTATGAGGCGTGGCAAAACCCTTTGATAAGGGGAAATAGTCCTTGGTTGGACTATAACATACAGGAGAAATTGATTTTTAAGGGACGACAATTGTGTATCCCCAGCTGTTCTATGAGGGAGAATATCATTCGTGAAAAACACAATGGGGGATTGGTTGGACACTTCGGTATTGAAAAGACCTTGGAGCAACTTAGTCACTTTTATTTTTGGCCAAGAATGCGATGAGACGTACAACGTTTTGTGGCTAAGTGTAAGGTGTGTCAACTAGCGAAGGGACATAGCCAGAACACAGGATTATATACGCCATTGCCTATTCTAGGCAGACCTTGGGATTTAGTGAGTTTAGATTTTTTGTTGGGACTGCCAAAAAAACAGAAAGGTTATGATTCGGTGATGGTAGTGGTGGATCGTTTCTCAAAAATGGCACATTTTGTAGCTTGTCGGAAAACTAGTGACGCCACTCACGTGGGCCACTTGTTTTTTAATGAGATTGTCAAATTACACGGGTTACCAACAACCATCCTATCAGACAGAGATGTGAAGTTCACGGGACATTTTTGGCGTACCTTATGGAAAAAGATGAACACCCAATTAAGCTACAGTTCTGCTTATCACCCGCAAATTGACGGGCAAACAGAAGTTGTGAAGAGAAGTCTAGGAAATCTGTTACGCAGCTTAGTTGGGGAGAATTCTAGAATGTGGGACCGAGTGCTAGCGCAAGCAGAGTTTGCTTACAACGATTCGCCGAATCGTAGCACGGGTCTCAGTCCCTTCCAGATTCTTTATGGCATGCACCCTCGTGGAGTGCATGAGCTTCGGGATCTTGGTTTACAGGAACAACAGAGTGCGGATGGAGAAGATTTTGCAAATGCAATGAGGGATTTACACGAACAGGTGAAGGAAAAACTACAGGACAACATCTCGAAGTATAAGGAGCATGCAGATTTAAGGAGGAAAGAAGTTCACTTTGAGGTAGGGGATGATGTTCTGGTACACTTACGTAAGGAGCGGTTCCCTAAAGGTACGTACAATAAACTGAAGTACAAGAAGATAGGGCCTTGTAAGATCTTGTGAAAGTTTTCAGCGAATGCCTATGAAATACAACTACCACCTGGAGTAGGCATATCACCTATCTTCAATGTGGCAGATCTGTTTCCGTATATAGGCGATCTGTTGGAAGAAAAGAAGGATGAACCCAGACAATCCACGCGGAATACCCAGGAAGACAGAGAAAGTTGGAAAAGACAAATGCCTTATGTCCAACCTCCTAAGATCGAAGGCATCCTCGAAACTCAGGTAGTTAGGCGTACTCGGCGGAAAAATTATTTTCAGTACCTGGTAAAGTGGAAGAACCGTCCGATTGAGGACAGCTCATGGCTTGACGCCAAGCAGATTGAACGAACAGGGACATCGGTAGAGGAGCTCATGAACTGGAGTCATGATCTTTTCTCACCCCGGGAGCCTGATGCAGGAGCATCCAACTCACTGTGACTAGGCAGAAAGAACTCCAACCAGGTTCACAAGCGAGAGGTCGATTGAACTATCAAAATTCTATTGGGAATAATTTTTCTTTTTATTTTATTTTACAAGTCAGCAAAAGCTAGATGTCTCTTTTATTTTCCAGTTTAGGATTACTGTAGTTTCGTTTGTTAATTAAAAGGTAGTTTATATAATTAGAAAAAATAACCATCAACTGTTCCTACAAGTCTTGGAATGCCAGATGACTATAGTGATGGAAAGAAATAGAAGTTATGTAACTATTTTGTAACAGTTAAACCAACTGCAAGCATCAACTGAAAACAGAGGGCTATAAAGCCAAAATACATGTAACAGAGAGGGGTTCAGTTCAGAAGAGAAGAAGTTGAGTGAATTCAGAAATAGAAATTACTAAGCATTCAAAATTAGAGAAGTTACTGTCCATCGAAATTGTCTGTATAATTATGTGTTGATTTCCATTCATATTTTCATTACCTAATAGACCACTGTATCATTATAAATTATTATACTGTCATGGCTACTATACAAGCATAATTCACAGTCGAATCTAAATCAAACAGATAGAATTTTAACGAATTTTGAGTCATCAAATAAACAGTCACATACTTATTTACGCACGCGGTGGAGCAATGTTACCAGTTTACAATGTTCAGTTAACAACAACCAAATAAGACAACCAGTCACGCTCACGTTCGAATGCACAACAACATAAACGAAGGACAAGCGAATACATTCGAATGCACAACAACATAAACGAAGGACAAGCGAATATGCCAAAGGTAACAAATAACCATACACTCTTTTTCCATCAAAATTTCATTTAAATTGTCCAGAACAACAACCTACAGCAAAAGTCGGTAGGGCCGAGTCCCATTGCATAGAACAGAGACTAGTCTAGTCATGGCGGAAGCAAATACGGTTAAATTACAAAAACCTAGGTCAAACGAAAAACCCTGAGTTAGGGTTTGTGATAGACCAGCAAGCAAGGTCACGCTGGACCCCCATATTTTTTATACACGGAGTCGAACAAGAACGAAAATGACAAAAGAATAACAATACAATGACCAAACAAACAGACTAGCGGATGGGTCATCCTCCAAGCAGAAACCAACATTCACAAACAAAACAAGTTTCGGGCCTACCCCGAATACAAGCAACCAAATACAGCTGAGCATAGGAGAATACGCCACCCAGGTCGCCTGTAAGGACCTGCAAGGAGCCAGAAGTAAAATTAGTGCGTGTTACAGAAAAAATATAGAGAGAACGAAACCCTATAGAAGAAAAATTAACCTGATAAATGAAACCCTTACCTGGAGGATGCGAAGAGAAGCCATATCTGGAACAGTGAACGAAGTTGAGCGACTGGAGAGAAAAGGGGCAAGTTGGGTTAGACCCAGAACAAGGAGAGGATGGAATTGAAGCATGGAGAGATAATGTACCTGTGTTAAATCCGAAGGTGCATCCCGAAAAACCCTGTGCTTCCAACCACAGTCAATGCCGCGTCGTGAGAAGGCAGACGAACCCAGATAATTACCAACAAATCGAACTTGGAATAAAAACTCAGAGAACCAGTAGCATATACAGAGACCGCACAATGAAAGCCATATGGCAGTGAACAGGGAGACTAAATTCGAGTTACAGCCAAATACGACCAATAAAAGTTACAGTTATAACCACAAGCAAGCCAAACAACCAGTGAAACCATAAAAGACATAACGAACGAAGTAGCAGTGTGACTTACCAAGGATTGAGCACGAAACCATGCAAGTAACCTCCATAGCCAGACAGAGTTGCTTTCGAACAATTGAACAGAATAACCAGAAGCGTAACGAAGGTCTCATACAGTACCCAGGACCAGTTAAAGCACAACACATTGCCCACAAGTTTCGTTACAGAGCCGAAGGAACCACAACACAACGCAACCATTGTTTTCCCAACGCAGAGCTAACAAAACCCTCGGCGCAACAGAACAATAACCAAAGGAAGGATTGAGAGACGCGTTAAACATTAGGGTTGAGTAGTATACCGAGGCAGGGTACTGCCATTTAAGATTGCATTTACTATCCAGCTACCACCAACCTACAGAACCGCGGGAGAATACCATACAACCGCCACGTAAACAATCTGACACATAACATAAAGCACAAAAGTGTTAACAAGTGGGCTGGGTCCCATCATAAATTAATATTATTAATATAATATATTTGTTTTAATTAAAAAAAAAATTAAAATAAAACATAAAATATATATTTATTAATTTTAAATTTACTCATTTCATAAAAAAATATCTAGAAATTCATAAATTATTCCCAATCACCATATATTTATATATAAAAATATCAAGTAGTCAAAATAATACAAAAAAATAAAAATAACATTATATAATTAGAAAAAATATAAAGAATAACTTATAAAGAAAAAAAGAAAATAAGATCAATATATAATTTAATAAAATAAGTATTTTAATGTTGATGCTATAATGAATAATTTGTATGGTCATGGTGGATTGATTTGTGTGATGCTTTAGTTAGGCTTCCTATTAGGTTTAACAACAATGTTCATGTAAATTTTTTATGTCTATGATGACAAGTACACACTAGATTAGTGGCTTTTCATAGTAACTCCTATATTAGATTAGAAAATTTCCATAATGACACTAGTTATTAAATTTACCAATGCTTACATATCTACAACTTTATAAAATTACACCAAATATAAAACAACATTAAATTTCCATAAAAGTTATAAAATTTATAAAAACATATATTTTAATATTAAATTTAATACTACTTTTAAATAGATATAAAATTTAAAATACAAAATATTAAGATTAATATATAAACATATATGTATATCCAAACTTCCACAAATATTAAAACAAAAGATATGCTTACATATGTGTATCATTGCACCCACTCACCAACACATACTAAATACACTTGGATATGGTGTAAATCACTATAAAACAATAAACACTTATAAAACACTTGTAAGCCATTAACACAACAATGCCTTAACATGATGTCTTATTGTCTTATTTTATGTATATAAAATACATGTCCACATGGTATATACCATGGTTAAAAAAATAAATGGTATCAAGGAAAAGAAACAACTTTATTATATTTAGTAAGATTGGGTCATTATGAGAGCTATAAGGTTTAATGTGGATGTCTATGAATTTTTTATAAAAATAAAATAATTATGCCATATATTTCTTATTATAAACTATATTATTAATAAAATTAAAAATTTAATTTAAGTGGAGAATAATTTCACACTATTAAAACAAGAAGTGTTAATCCTCCTTAGATATTAAAATAATTTGTCAACTAAAAATCCAAACGCATTTTCTCCATCCTTATGTTCTTTGGAGGAGGGGGAAGAGTGTTCCCTAAATGGTTGGATCCATGAATCAAGTCTACAATAAAAACTGGGCCTCTCTTTAGACGCTTGGGAATGGATTGAACCACTGGTATAGTTGAGAACCATGCAACATTACACAAGTAAACAATGTCTTATGTGCATCCTTAGTGGGCATATTGTCAAAGATTTTTGTTTGTCCAATTAGTTCAAAATTAGGCAAATAGAATGCCATTATACTATAATTGCATCATATTTCCAATATATTTAATTTCCATTTTCAATAGTTTCTAAGCATATTGAAAGATTATTGTAGGATTTCCTACATACATGATATCATCATAACCTATTGACTATTTAGGAAATCTCGAATAATAATAGGAAACCCTTGAGTACACAATACACCTTAAAAAATTTCAATTTTTGGGTACTTCTTTTCTTTCAATGCATTATTGTTATCTTATAGTTAAGGAATTTATCCTTCTATAGACTTCACATGTTTCCTTTAACTATTGTTGTGATGCTTCATCTTAGTAGGGAAACCAAAACAAATATAGATGAAGAAGACCATTAAAGTCCCACATTCCAAGAGAAAAGAAGGAAAAAATCAAATATAAAAATAAAAGCTTAAAAATTCAAATTATTACGCCAGTTGTTAATAAACCTACTAGAGGTTCAAGAAAAAGTAGTGAAGTGTTAGTTTTATTTAGGTGGTGATGGAAAAAGACAACTTCAAAAATCACCAATAAGTATATCATAGGTTAGCCAAAATGTACCCATAATCTAGTCTTCTTGTGAGGCGGATAAGTCATTGGGGGGGTGTAGAAAAGTGGAACATAAACAATTTTCCTTGATCATCAATAGTCATAGGTTGGTGTTTTCATCAAGTGTTGATAAATTTTTGTTTGACCACAAATTTTATATGCCATTGATGTTTTTTATGAATTTCAAGCTTCATGTTGACTCCTAATAACCTTCTAGAGTTCAAGGTTCCAAACAACTCCTCAAAACCTTTCGAAGGTTCAATCATTGTTTTGATCCTTGATGGTTTTTAGAAGCTTTGGAGTATTTTAAAGCGCTGATAAACTCTTTTGTCCTTCTTCCATCTTACATTACATCACTTGAAAAATTCACTTGAAAAAATTGGATCTTTTGTGATTATAATTTAAGTGCATTACATTACATTTTTTCTTTAGTACAAATTCCAAATAAATAAATGTTTCTTCACTATAATACAATTTCTCACTTTGGGGAAATCAATGAAGAGCAACATTACAATAATATTTCTTCTCCTTTTGCATTTGTGAATTGTGCTCTTTATTCTTGTTGGCTTCCTGATGATCCATCAAGGGTTTCGAGATAGGTAGGATTAAAATATCTCTCACATAGTTACAACAAAAAATATTCACCAATTATCATGTGCGTTTCTCCTGTAATTTCTTAGGATACTTGGTTTAGGCTTACTGCAATGTTTCAACTAAAGAGTTCACTATTGTAATTTATTATAATTATTTAGGACTTTAGGGTTAGGTTATTGTACCGAGAGAGCCATGTGCTATACATGGTGGGGGTTGGGTTCATTGAATCTAGGGTCCATTGAATATGGACATTAGCAAATACTCTTGTAAACCAAGTTTAATATCAATGCCACGTTGCATATGTTGACGTTGAGGTGCTCTATTGGGTGAGGTTAAAGGATTTAAACACCTTTTATTTGTATAGGTGAATTGAAGGTACATTGCACTGAATATGAATATTAACACATATCCATTTAAATCTGCTTTGATATGTATATTTGGGTTGTGAATATCGATTGTGTATTTTGACAGCATAGTAATGGTTCATGTATGAAACTTGAATATGCATACTTGGGCTTCACAATCTTGATGTTTTTATCAAGCCCATATTTAGATGGGTTAAATGATATGCATCTTGCTGCATTTGGAATTGTTGTTGTTGCTTCATTATATTGCATTGCATTTTTGATTGCTATTTTGGTAACTCATACCTCTTTCAATGCATTGAAAATTCCAAACCGATAGTGAAAGCTCCAAAGAGAAAACATTTCATTGTTGAATGATGTCACTCATGTGAGATGAGGGATGTTACAGTACACTAGACTTGTTTGAGAATTAGAAACACCCATGTGATTTCGCTTTAATTTTGTGGATTGTTATAATAATTTCATGTCTAATATATGATAATAAGTTGAAGATAAATTATCAAACCAAACATATCTATATAACATTATACTATTGAGTTGAAAATAATTTTCAACCCAAAAATATCTATATAACATTATAGTATCCATTACTAATTGTAACTCAATAAGAACTTCTAAAGGAAAACTTGAAGTAAATATTTTTTATTGCATTGTGTGAATAATAAATATCCTCAACCATGTACAAAGTTCTTCACCATGTAAATTGTTCCAATGGTTTGTTGCAATTGTCAATATAAATTGATGATATATACAATAAGTTATAATACATATTAGGATTTTGGTCACCAAGAGATGTAAACCTTATACTTTTGAGCGAGCAATGAAAAATACTAAAATAATCTATGTAATTCAAAATGTTTCTTTACAATTTCATTGTTGAATTGATAGTAGAGATGATGTTCTTAGAGGAACACTAGAGATACTGAACATTATAAACTGCACTGCACTATTTTCCCATCAAATTTGTATATTTTATGCCAAAAATCATGAATTATTAGGAGTTGATGTCCGGCTCATTTTGATCTAATAGGTGATGATGCATAAAATTTGTAAGGTTGTGATGCAAATTTAGATTTGGAAAGATAGCCATCATGTTGTTTATGAATTAATATTATTTTATTTAGCTTATTTGAAGTCATCTAGTACCTGTATAAATTAAAAATCTATGAAATATTGCTATTAGAACTTGAAAGAACAACTTTGAATATTAAGAGGCAATCTATGTTGGAAAGGTCATAGAATTTGTAAATTTGGCATAGTGTAAGTGGTTTGTCTTTACCTTCTAGCTTTGAATAATATTTTGTTTACTAATTTTTATCTTCAATTAGTTTCTATATGTCATGATTCTTCTCCAATTTATGACTTACGATGTTTCCTTTGCAACATTTGGTGCAGTTGCTAGTTATTAGTCCTTGCTAGTACTGTAGTGATTGCTTAGTCGTTGACCAATAATTAAATCATTTCTTTATCAATTTGTTTTCCTCTTTATCACAATTTAACCAAAGTTTTATGTTGATATTATCAATTCAATGAAATTTTAACATAAGTTTGAGTTTCGAACTCTTATTTCCAACCAAAATATATAAATCATTGAAACCCGAAATAATGTTAATTTGGAGTTAGCATTACTCCAACACATTTAATGTTTGTGGTGTCATGATACATTTACAATTATCAAATCGCTTTCCACATGGAGCAATATCTACCCTTTTTGTCCACAACTGCTACCTTTTTTTTAATAACATCATATTTGAAGTGCCATTTGTCTTCACACCACCTCACAACTTTCCACCACCTCTCCACTGCTTCACCTTTACTCACGGCCTCACCCTTTCCTCATGACCTCATCCTTTTGCTACATCCATGTCTAACACATTGCTTGTTGCATTATGAAAGAAAATGTCACTATAGCTTTAGATTTGAGAACCATCAGCAAAGTACGGTCCTCTTCGACCACCAAGAAAGGAGAGATATCTGAAGACTCTTCAACTACATCACTGGACAAATGAGAATCCCTCATCTGCATCACAGGACTCTTCCGCGTCACACTCTTTATCTGTTTCACAGGTCTCTCCATCTGTGTCACAGGTAAATCATTATAAAATTATTCTTGCTAAAATAGTTGGAATCTTAACCTCGTTGAATGCCAGGAAAAAAGATTAAGACTACCTATGTTTCATGGCATCATCACATCATAAAGTATGGAACTACATATAATGTTGAAATAAAAGGATATGAAACATCACTGCATAACTGAAAACACATAAAAAGCACTGGCATCTGAATAATAACACATATCGTGGTATGTCGTATGATAATCTAAGCATAGCCACACAAGATTCTGAAGCAATAATGAACGTTTTTCTCTACTTACCACCACGACATGGACAAGAATAAATATTACAACTTTTCTTCGTTAGCTTTATTCACTACTGTCATTCATTCCGCAACTAACTTTGTTGTAGCCTCTAATAGTTTGAATGTTGTTTGATCTCCGTCTAATGGTGGCAATTGGAAGTGCTGAGGATCCTTGCTACACGAGGTACCCAATTCTTACAACTTCCATGTATATTTTCTACGAAAACTCATTTTCATAGCATCAATTTCCTTTATGAATGTCGGTGGTCATATTTCCATCATAAATAAGGTGTCCTTTAGGCCCGTGCATCTTGCATACTTTTCTGGTCGATTGTCTCATCACACTGCTACAGATGGCCCCTTGGATGACATCGAATTACTATGCCTAAGAGAAGCCAAGAAAAATGATGCAGGTTGATGATAAGTTGATGATGAGTTATATTTATTTTCATGAAATAAATGAAATAAATATAACCTGGCCAACAAGTGTTGGATTTGGGTATGCTTTCTATGCTTTCACCGCCACTTTGATCTCAAATTGGGCCAACTCTACTGTTGGCAAGTTTTTTAAATCTTCAAAACAAGGTATGGTTATTAGTGCAAATCGGTTGCCTTCCGTTGAAGTATCCATTGTTGAATGTGTAACCCTCCTGCCATTCGAGGCCCAAGGGAATAATCTCTTGATAGAGGACTGCCTGGAAGCACTGGATTTGGCTCGAGGTCCTAGCTATTACTGGTTCATTAAGGTCCGTGGTGTCCTGCATTATGCATCCTGGATCACAAACCAAAAACACATGCCATATCAAGCAGATCTTAGCTAACTCTGTCGTATAACACAATATAAGTTAAGTTTTGGTTCATTGTGTTGGTTGCGGGGCTATTAGTTGGAACTCTGGTCTGCCCTTGTTCCTTTTGTGTGAAGCCTGTCCATGTATTTAACGGTCTTAATTATGTGCTAGCCTTAGGAAGGGCGTGAATTCTGTCCTAGTTGGGCTGATCTACTTGTAGCCTTCTTTGAGATTTCGCTTCTGACCAATTTCATTGTCATCGGTTCTTTTTCACTTTCCCAGTAAAAAACTGTAATCTATTTGGGGGTTAATCGCCCACGTCATCCACATCCTTACCTATAATGTTCTCTTCTCAAGGTTAACATCTGCTTAGGATCCAAGGCTAACATCCGCTCAAGATCCATGCTCACAAAGAAAAAAATCACAACCCTCAATGCTAACAATGATGTTGCATGAACTGAGCAGCTCGGGGTGGCTCTCTGTTATAGAAATGGGCAGTTGTTGGCTTAGTGGCCCCTAACTCAAGTTCAACATTAATTAGCTAAGAAAATCCCTACACTATCGGCCTTTTCGGCATCAATCTGCGGAGCATGGATTGAAGTCTCATGCAAAGCAGTATGGGAGGATGCAGAAACCAAATTTCCGCACCCAAAGATGGTAGTGATGTCGTTTTATACCCTAACCTTGCCTTCGCACAGATCAATAAGCCTTTTAGGGCTTATCGATATACTTCTCATATCCGGCTTCTAAACCTTCGCGAAGGTCTGGGATCGTCCCTCGCAGAACCTAAATGGGTGATTTATCTACTTACGCGCTTCTGTAAATGTTCTTACCTCTATATTTACCTTGATCAGCTTAAGTATCTGAGAACTTCAACATGCATTAAGATATTCTTCGGGTAAATAGATATTATTACTTGCGTTCATATAACAAAGTAAAACATATAGATTCGCGCATCAATACAACATTAAATCATAAACCCAATATTCTTCATAACATAATCACATGTATTCATAATAGAAGTAAATAGATCAACACATGTAATTCTAGAATGATCTTCTTTATTAATGCTTCAAATCTTCTTTACAGACTCTAACTATTCTGCGCACACAGTTGCAGGATTCTGCACACCCAGTTGCAGACTTGTACCCTAGGCATCTACACACATAACTATAGAGCCTCTTTCGTATGCTAAGACTCTTCGCTCTTAGCTCTCACTGACCCATTACATCAACATCCAAGATCTGAATTGAACTCTCTTAGACTCTTCGAAGACTTCCCTTTTTATACAATCCCATGGTCCGCAGACCATGGGTAGATTCCTAAAGCTGACATGACTTACATAAAAGAAGGGCGGAAACCCTTTATGACACTTTACATCTTCGCACTTCACGACCACAAAATGTGGAGACTTTACACTTTTTATACAAAGATTTGGGATTTTTGCCCCAACACTTAGGTTTTAACCCCATAATTTCCCCTAGGGGACCCGTTCCCCACAACAACTATGAGTGGTTCTTTGTTCTATTATAGAAATTAGTGTAGAAATAAAATGCTAGAAACCAAACAAAGCAGTGAAAGAAAGAAAACACAAGAAACTAGACAAAGAAGCACTAGGGAAGATATGTATTGTATGCAGCCATTTGAGAGAATAATAGTAATACACAGGAGCACATTGCTTGCATGTGAGCACTACATTTTCTTTTATTATTTTCATATTTTTAATTATATAATAAATGGATTGTTAATGTATATGGTTGTTGAACCTTCAAACACATGGGTAGTTTGCATGTAGTGTAGCTAGAAATTTCCTTGTTATTACAAGGTTCATAAAAAAATGATTAACGTGATTCAGTGTGACTAGTATTTAGGTTCATTAAGAAACTTATCCCTTGAGTGATATGGTAATGACATAATTGTAAAAAGACCCTAAATCATGAAACCCACCAGTGTTGTCAATGACAATTTTAACGCCAATGAATTCTCGTCTTGTTCAATTATAGAAATCACTTTCATAGGCTTCTATTTATTTAATTTCATCGACAATACAAGAGGCCATTGAAGAAAATTTTCTAAGTCATAACAATACTTCAGGCGATCTGGATGTTTTAGCTGGTAAATGGAGACTAATGTGGAGTTCCCAGGTTGTTCCTCTACACTTCCAACAATGGCACGATATTTTCACATTTTTAATCTTTTGGTGACATGAACGATATTTTCACATTTTTAATCTTTTGGTGACATGAAACTTTATAGAGACATAATGCAAGCATTTTTTATATACCATAGACAACAAAGAGAACCCATCCCTAATTGAGGAAAACTGTAACTATTCATCTTACATCTTAGATGCCTCCATGCTTGAGGTATGAAATTGAAGAAAAGACACGGTTATATGAATGAGATTGAAAAGTCTGGATAAAATTATAGATAGCTTGGAAATTTCCCACCATCATAGATGAAATTAAAATATGTACAATAGCATTAAATCTGACATTCTTGTTTATGTTATATACTATTTATTAAGATTATCTCTGCATGCTATCATTTATAGCAGAATGTGCTTTCCTGAATGTTTTAAAGAAATTTAGAACAAAATTGGATATATATCTCCTTTTTCCAAGTTTTAAGTTAATACAATGTGTATCTCTCCTACTTCTGCAAGATCTTCATTCTTGATGTTGTAAACGTAGCTATTTTGTTAACTCCTTTTGTTCGTGATGTGCTCTTCCCCCTATCAGGTAGTGGTTACTCATTGATAAACTATGATATTCCTTCTTATTAAGTGGACAATCCACATTAATTACGTCTCTTATTCAGTGGGCAATCTCTTCACACTGATTTTTAGGATATCAGACCCCAGCACGAACTACCATTGTCTTCTACTCTTATTTTACTTTGCCTTAGTTTAGTGGAGGGGTTGACTTAGGTAGGAATTCTAGTATTTTGGGTGTCTAATCATTGGTTTAGAAGACATTTTTATAAGGTATGTTTATATGTTTAAAGGATTAGAACCTTTTTGAAATCAATTCTTTTTTAAGTAGTGGTTTTTTCATATGGTTTTTTTATAATAATCATATTTAAATTACTCATAGTAATTTAAAGAAAATTTATATAGTTTAGATATGTTGATAGATGTGTTTATTTTGAAATAGAGGTTTTATAATTTTAATTTAATTATTAATAATTATTAGATAGATAGTACGGATTTAATTTTCATAGAATATGCTAGAATATTCATAATAATAGTCACAAGTCAAAGGTTAAGATTTATTTAAAAGCAATTATGACATTTTATTAAATTGGTTAATTAAAATAAGATGTCATATGAACAAGCGTCATATGAAACCATCATAGATAAATCTTAACCACATATCTAGAAAGCATTGAGATAGATCAAATTTCTTAAGATACGAACATTTTTTAAATACAAAAATTGAAAAAATATTTATACTTAGAGAGATTTGATCCTTGATAGATCCATTATATATATATATATATTCACATCTTTGATTGCATAAATGGATCCAACAACTTGAAAATTCTATTGGAATTGTGTAATATATAGAGTTTAAACTTGTAACTCTAACAAATCTTTGCTCTATAATATATATATATATATATATATATATATATATATATAATATATATATATATATATAATATATATATATTATTCCATAAATGAATCCAAACAACTTGAAAATTCCATTGGAATTGTGTAATATATAGAGTTAAAATTTGTAATTTTAATAAATCTTTGCTAGATTTTACAAAAAGTTGACTAAAAAATATGCCTAGAAAAGGGCCAAAATGCAAAAAGTAAGACTACAAATATTTTTACCCATAAGATTTTTTTTTTTCAAATTTTTATAAACTATATACGATATATAGATAGTTGAGTTTAAAAATGTTTTACCCTTTTTTTCCTGAGAAAATAAATCATATTTTTTCTTTTGTAAACAAGGAATAAAAATTACATTACCTAGACACACCATGTGTGTATGCATTCAAAGTAGATACATGTTTGCTATAAGGAAGAATCATTGGAAAAAAATTATTAAGGTATGAAACCCTAGGGTCAATGAGCCTCATACCATAGAGTAGAGAGAATTCAAAAATATTTGGGCATGCAGGCTCAACAAGAAAAACTAGGGCACGTAGGCCTGCTGTAGATAACCCAAAAGGGAGAAGAAAAAATGGCACAAAAAGGCCAAAGTAAAGAGGTGAAAACCCAACATATAAAACAAGGCTAAAGTCCCTTGAATGGAAACATTAGCCCATTGACGATCCACACAACCATGGATAAACACCTAGCAATGCAAACATTCCTAGGCATAGGTTGCCCAAGTAGCCCAAAATAAAGAGCCCTATAACAGGGCAATAAAAAGAGGCAACCAATACAATCAATAACTTGTCAACTAACCTAATAAAGATGGCATAAAGCCCTCAAATATGGGCTACAAACAGACCAAGTAGAAACCCTGAAAGGGGCAGAGGCAAGGTTTCAAAGAAGAAAGTGACAACTCTAGCGAAAAGTTGACAAACCCCATCACCAATACCGGAGTGAAGTTGTTGGGAAAAAAAAGGTCGTTAAGCCCTTATGAAATCCCACGAAAACCAAATTAAATCGCGAGGCACAAATAAATTGTCCACTGAGTTGGTTGATGATTTATAATGCTTTATGATAGTGGAAACACACACACACACACATACATGTCAACTCGAGAGTTCAACACATGCATATATGTTTTTATTATTATATGAATTCCACATATCTCTCACACTGGTTTGTAGAACATGCCTTTGGGTGCAATGTGTTATGGTTTTTTAAGCATGTGGTATTGATAAGTCATAGTATTGTAGCAAAGCCTATTTATAGATTAAAAATCTTGGGGTAAATTTTCATCTTTAAGAATGATGTTACATGTTTTTTTTTAAATGTATATATATTACTTTCTATATTAAACCTTTTATAATTATTTTAATAATAATAATTAAAATAAAATTATAATTTAATTAATTTTTATGATATTTTTAATTTTAATAACATGAAATGTGCTATAAACTAAATGTTTTGATGTTTATCTTTATTAATGTTTATTCATATTTACTAACCATTTAATTTATATTACCACACTAATAATTAATTGTATACAAATTTAATTATTAATACATAATTCTAAAAATGTTAAAAAACCTTTAAAAATTATTTATATATAATTGAATTACAAATAAACATATAATATTATTAAATAATTCTCAAGTCAATCCTCTTTTTCTTTCAATATTGTTATTGTTTTTTTACCTATAATTTTTATTAATAATTATACTCATAATAATCACGACATTCAAAAGGATTTTTTTTGTTTAGAGAGAAATTTCGGCAAAATCACATAAAAAATCATTTGTCGACGCGTTTCGAACCCACCAGTGTGGTTCATCGTCAGGATTTTTTTTTCATAGTCTAATAATTGGACATGGATTTAATTATCGGCAAATAGTTCTAAAGTTTTAAAAACATATTCTCTAAAATTAATTTATTTATATATTAATATAGAAAAAAATAAACCTCTAATATTTTTGGAATTTGTTTCAAATCTATAATTTATTTATTATTTTCCTTTAAGGTTTCGTTATCCCAAAATCAATCCTAGAATTTATTTAGTGAAAAATAATTTATTGGTTCCCCAAAATAAATGGTCATATTGGAATTATGTCATGATTTTGTTTTATTTTTTAGAATGGAAAACTAAAATACTCTTTACTATAAAAATGAAACTGGATTTCACTTTCAAATGAGCGATATTCAATTTAAGGTTTATGGAACTTATGGTTTGGCCGTGTCACTTCGACTTTTTAATCCATAATTTATTAGCGAACTCTTAAACTTTATTTGAAAACCTACAAAAATAATATTCAATTTTAGGACTTCATTAATCTTTCTGATAAATATTAACATACAATGAGAAGTACTAGAATTCTTAGGGTTATGATTTCCATTTTCTAAAAACTATAGATTTGTCTATTAGATTGATAAAACCCAGTTCATTGCTAGAAAACATTGATTTGTAGGACTATAAGCAAGCACACCCAGTTCATTGCTAGAAAACATTGATTTGTAGGACTATAAGCAAGCAACTAGTTAGGGAGAAATCTACAAACATACATTTCATACACAATGTCTTATAAAATTATAATCACGATTACAGTGACAGCATTCACCAATAGCCTTTTTAAACTTTATTAAATCAATTATTGATGGTCTAGAAGCTTATTAAATTAAAAAAGCTTATCCACGTGTCTTTGGATCATAAAACACCATTGACAACTATAAAAGATCAAATAAACAAAAAGATAAATATCATCCTTACATTACTCTCTTAAACATTTGACATATAAAGGATGGTTATTTTTTTCCATGTCATTTCATATCTTTGAATAACTCAAAGATTTATTAATTAATAACATAAATGTATAGATAATAGTTACTCTAAGTACCAAAATGCAATCAAAGTTCCAATGCTTGAATAGTTAATTTGAGCTTTAAAAATGAGCATGCATTATATAATTAAAGTTTCCAGGTTTTAGTAGTTAATTTGACTTTAAAAAATATGTATGCAAAATGCAATTTGAATTGTTTATCATGTTCTGTGTTTTGTTCCGGGTTTATCGCATCTATAATTTTTTGTATCGACATTTCAAGTCATCTACTTTGGCTCATCATTAAGATAGATCAGAAAGTGTGTAAGCTAGATCTCTGTAGAATGAATAAATAGAGGTGTGAGATGGTGATGAAGATGGTAGCCGACTGTATTAGGTTAGGTTAATTGATAATTTTGTTAATTTATGAGCAAATGACGGATTGGCTAGCCCTGATGAAAATGTGATTGTTCTTGGGGTTCTAAGGGTGTGTTTGATGTTGGCGAATGTAGGAATGATGGAGGAATCCCTACAGTGTTTGAGAAAGGTGAGATCTGCTTTGTTCTTTGCAATTTGTGATCTTAATTGTTCAAATATCCGAACTTCTTGTAGTTTTTCCCTTCCGTATAGGGTTGAAATTATTGTCTTGAGGCTTCTATGAATTGTATTTTGTGTAGAGTTTTCTTTCGGGTTTATCGCATCCATAATTCTTTGTATGGACGTTTCGAGCCATCTACTGTGGCTCATCATCAGGATAGATCAGAAAGTGTGTAAGCTAGATCTTTGTAGAATGAATAAATAGAGGTGTGAGATGGTGATGAAGATGGTAGCCGACTATCTTAGGTCAGGTTAATTGATAATTTTGTTATTTTCTGAGCGGATGAGGGATTGGCTAGCCCTGATGAAAATGTGATTGTTGCTGGGGCTTCCGAGGGTGTGTTTGATGTTGGTGAATGTAGGAATGATGGAGGAATCCATATAGTGTTTGAGAAAGGTGAGATTTGCTTTGTTCTTTGCAATTCATGATCTTAATTGTTCAAATATTCAAACTTTTTGTAATTGTTCCTTTCCGTATAGGGTTGAAATTATTGTCTTGGGGCTTCTGCGAATTGTATTTTGTGTAGAGTTTTCTTTTAGGTTTATCGCATCCATAATTCTTTGTATCGACATTTCAAGCCATCTACTATGGCTCATCATCAGGGTAGATCAGAAAGTGTGTAAGCTAGATCTCTATAGAATGAATAAATAGAGGTGTGAGATGGTGATGAAGATGGTACCCAACTGTCTTAGGTTAGGTTAATTGATAATTTTGTTAATTTCTGAGCGAATGAGGGATTGGCGAGCCTTGATGAAAATGTGATTGTTCCTGGGGGTTCTAAGGGTGTGTTTGATGTTGGCGAATGTAGGAATGACGGAGGAATCCCTACAACGTTTGAGAAAGGTGAGATCTACTTTTTTTTTGCAATTTGTGATCTTAATTGTTCAAATATCCGAACTTCTTGTAATTTTTCCCTTCCATATAGGGTTGAAATTATCGTCTTGAGGCTTCTGCGAATTGTATTCTGTGTAGATTTTTCTTCCGGGTTTATCGCATCCATAATTCTTTGTATCGACGTTTCGAGCCATCTACTGTGGCTCATCATCAGGATAGATTAGAAAGTATGTAAGCTAGATCTATGTAGAATGAATAAATAGAGGTATGAGATGGTGATGAAGATGGTAGCCGACTGTCTTAGGTTAGGTTAATTGATAATTTTGTTAATTTCCGAGTGGATGAGATATTGGCTAGCCCTGATGAAAATGTGATTGTTCCTAGGGGTTCTGATGGTGTGTGTGATGTTGGCGAATGTAGGAATGACGAAGGAATCTCTACAACATTTGAGAAAGGTGAGATCTGCTTTGTTCTTTGCAATTCGTGATCTTAATTGTTCAAATATCTGAACTTCTTGTAAAATTTCCTTTTCGTATAGGGTTGAAATTATTGTCTTAAGGCTTCTGCAAATTGTATTTTGTGTAGAGTTTTCTTTCGAGTTTATTGCATCCATAATTCTTTGTATCGACATTTCAAGCCATCTACTGTGGCTCATCATTAGGATAGATCAGAAAGTGTGTAAGCTAGATCTCTGTAGAATGAATAAATAGAGGTGTGAGATGGTGATGAAGATGGTAGCCGACTGTCTTAAGTTAGGTTAATTGATAATTTTGTTAATTTCTGAGTGGATGAGGGATTGGCTAGCCCTGAAGAAAATGTGATTGTTCTTGGGGTTCTGAGGGTGTGTTTGATGTTGGTGAATGTAGGAATGACAGAGGAATCCCTACAGTGTTTGAGAAAGGTAAGATCTGCTTTGTTCTCTGCAATTCGTGATCTTAATTATTCAAATATCCAAACTTCTTGTAATTTTTCCCTTCCGTATAGGGTTGAAATTATTGTTTTGAGGCTTCTATGAATTGTATTTTGTGTAGAGTTTTCTTCCGGGTTTATCGCATCCATAATTCTTTGTATTGATGTTTCGAGCTATCTACTACGGCTCATCATCAGGATAGATCAGAAAGTGTGTAAGCTAGATCTCTGTAGAATGAATAAATAGAGGTGTGAGATGGTAATGAAGATGGTAGCTCACTGTCTTAGGTTAGGTTAATTGATAATTTTGTTAATTTCTGAGTGGATGAGGGATTGGCTAGCCCTGATGAAAATGTGATTGTTCCTGGGGGTTCTGAGGGTGTGTTTGATGTTGGCGAATGTAGGACTAATGGAGGAATCCCTACAACATTTGAGAAAGGTGAGATATGCTTTGTTCTTTGCAATTCGTGATCTTAATTGTTCAAATATTTGAACTTCTTGTAATTTTTCCTGTCCATATAGGGTTGAGATTATTGTCTTGAGGCTTCTACGAATTGTATTTTGTGTAGAGTTTTCTTCTGGGTATATCGCATCCATAATTCTTTGTATCAACGTTTCGGGCCATCTACTGTGGCTCATCATTAGGATAGACCAGAAAGTGTGTAAGCTAGATCTCTGTAGAATGAAGAAATAGAGGTGTGAGATGGTGATGAAGATGGTAGTCGATTGTCTTAGGTTAGGTTAAGTAGTGTCTCTAGACATGTTTGTAGTATTAAAATTTAATATTTTTTATAAAATTTGGTGAAATAATAAAGGAAGTTTTTCTCTATAATATGTCTAAATTTTAGGCTCCAAGAAATGAAAGTATATTAATCAAAATATACTAGAACCTTGTAGTTGCTAAAAACATGAAAAACTTGAAATAAAACCAAAATAAAACTTGAAATCTTTTTAGGTTTTGTTGATTGCCAAAACCTCAAAGATGCTCTAGTATTGTTTTTGTTTTTGATTTTTTAATCATTTTCCACCTTTGTTTATATAAAATTTAATTTGTAAGTACCGATAAACTTAATGCTAAAATCCAACTCTAAATTCATCACTATATTAATATAGAAGTAATCTTAACCATAAATCAAACCTAAATTAAATACTAAATATACAAATCACTTTAATATTGACTTAAAAAATGTTTCATTTAAAAATATATTATAGTTCAATACTAAATTCAACAATAATAACTTATAAAACGCGTTTAATTCTAAAAATAATTGTTACAGATCTATAGATCCAATTCCTTCAGGAATCTTTTGCGTTAATAAGTTATTATTACTTAAAATCAAAAGACAAAAATATTTCAATTTAAAAAAACAAATACCAAATCTGAATTAAAAACAATGTCAAATCTAATTCATATTGTAGAGTACAAACTTTCCTCGCAATATTTGATTTATACATTATTTTTTTCAATTTTTTAAATAATATATTTATAAACAAAATATCAGTTAATACCAATTTTTAAATCTAATATAAAAACACCTTAAATTCCCTTGACCCTTATCTTTATGGAAAATAACAACGCCATGAATTCCCTCAAACTTTTCTTAGAGTTTATAATTTACATATGTAATCATGTGTTGATTACATAAACTACTCGGAAAAGTTTTTTTCTTTAGTTTATAATTCACAGATTTGATCATGCGTCGATTCTCATCGGGAACACATTAGTTATCTTATTAGTTTGTTCTGAGGCACAATTGGTACTATAGTAATCAAAATGTATCGCTTTACATTAATTCGAGTTGGTTTGAGCTAGTTACTGTCACGAATAATGATGAATAACAAAAGTTTTTAAGCTACGATATACTTCGCCATCTTATTTGGCCTTTTTCAAAGGTGGAGAGTCAAAATCATAGGTTATAATTATTTATTTGTTTCACATTTTCAAATGGTTAAATGCTACCTAAACTAATGCGGAGGGAATTAAATGTTAGATCAGGAAGATGGTTGTACATACATATACTATGTCTGATAAGAACAACATCTCTGATAAGCAGTGGGCGATAACACATGTCATGCCATGCCACAACACGTCACTAGCTAGACCACATGACAATTTTACAACACAACATGGCCTTGTACTCCTGCCACCTGTGAAGCCATGCAAGGTAACTTCCTTTGTTCAAGAACAATTTCCGTTCTTCTTTGCGACGAGGATGTAGCCACACTCACTGCCCGCATCCCACACTGTCTCCACTGCTTTGTGACAATAAAGTTATAAGGCAATGCAGGACTCTGTGACAACCATTCCTTTCCACGAAGTTCCATGAAATCTATGTCCATCTGACAATCCTTCAAAGGTAAGGGTGCCAACATAAGGCCTTTACTGGTCTGGATGATTGGGAATTACTGTGGATATAACGCGGATTAGTTATATATCGATTATGCGCAGCTCTGTATGGCCTGAAATATAGTTCAAAATGAAATTCCCTTCCCTTTCTATTTTGCACACACACTTCCAAATGAAATTCCTTTCCCTAGTTTACTTGATGCCTTTCTCTCTAGTTAGATGAAGACTGCGAAGAAAATGACGAGGCAACCAACTCTCTTACATATTTTGATGTTGCTTAAGCAGATTGTTGCAACGCTTCCTCAATCGTAGTCTACTCATTGTGCTTCCTCAATTGAAGTCTACTCATTGCACTTCCTCAATCGAAGTCTACTTGCTGCGCTTCCTCAATCCAAGTCTGCTCGTTGCGCTTCCTCAACGAAACATCCTTAATCAAAGTCTGCGCATTGCACTTCCTCAATCGAACTAGCACCCATCATCATATTTCTACCATCACTTGACCAATTCCAAAGACTAAAGGCAGGTACTGGGCAACTTTTGCTTCCTCTATTGTCCTTGAATATGCATTCACCATTTTCACTCACCATTTTCACATGCACAAGGGGAGATTATTAGGGTGGCTACACCCTCCCGATCTCCCTTCTATGCATAGGTCCTAGCTGCGATGATAACATAAGCATAACAAGTTGCGATGAATCTGAGGACCTACCGAGGCAGACAATTTTCATGGTTTTGGGGCATTTTTTCAATGCAAAATGAAACTAGACAGTTCTCTCTCATGGATCTTCCATTCACACTCCTTGTCCTTTCAACTCTTGCATGTGGTGGTTCCTCGCTTCAGACAATATTGCAAGCAAATATTTGTCCTCGCTTTTGATCCCTTCAAGGCTCCAAGGTGGTGGATGTTAATGAAATTCAATGTGGATGGAATTTCTTTTACATGTGAGCCTTTGCGAGCTATGATTAAAGTCATGAAAGGTGGAATGGTGATGTGGATTCGTGATCTGAATGGAAAATGGCATCAGCCCATGGTACTCATCCACCCATATTATTCATTGACCCATGGAATTTACCCATGGTATTGTAAATGGCATCCGCCTGTGGTACTATAAAATCCACCCATGGTATTCATTCACCCATGGAATTTACCCATGGTATTGTAAATGGCATCCGCCCGTGGTATTGTAAAATCCACCCATGGTATTCATTCACCCATGGAATTGACCCATGGTATTGTAACTGAAAAATACTATAAGTAACAAGTCACATTTTGTAAAAGGATAGATTGTCCGCCACAATGTAGCCTTTACAGCTCAGAGGCATGATCCGGATCTTGGGGTAGAGACCCCCAAGATCTAAAAACTTGAATTGGTAGAAGAAAAATATGAGAATGCCCAATAAACAAAACCACAAAGAAACTTTTTATTAAAACCCAAGTGAAAATAAACCAGCTAGGGCAATGGTAGCTTATCTCTGAGAAGAGATGTGTGGCTAACTGATCCGGATCTTGGGGTAGAGACCCCCAAGATCTAAAAACTTGAATTGGTAGAAGAAAAATATGAGAATGCCCAATAAACAAAACCACAAAGAAACTTTTTATTAAAACCCAAGTGAAAATAAACCAGCTAGGGCAATGGTAGCTTATCTCTGAGAAGAGATGTGTGGCTACATGCCTCTGAACTGTAAAGGCTACATTGTGGGCCTGTTTCTTTGTGGTTTTGTTTATTGGGCATTCTCCTATTTTTCTTCTGGTAATTTCAAGTTTTCAGATCTTGGGGGTCTCTCCTCCCAAGATCCATTTCAATCTTTTAAACAGGAACGCAACAACGTTGCGTTCCTGTATAGGGTTATCTCTGATCCGGATTTAAACAGGAACGCAACAAATTACAGAGATAACCATATACACAAATATGCAGCGGAAATAATACTTCATTTCATTAATGGAAAATACTGAAATATGCTTACAATCAGAAATGGAAATAAACTAGCTAGGGC
>APFE030050704.1:34587-93614 GCA_000404065.3 Pinus taeda
AGATGTGGCGGCTACATCCTCTGAACTGACTTACAATGAGGCTCGAAGGCCTATTTATTGTTGAGAAACAATGAAAAACCCTTAACATTCCAAAACCTAACCCTAGGAGATGAAACGCCAAACTGTGGGCCCCGTTTGGGGGTAAGTTGGTACTCAACTTCCCGGGGTCGTAACTTTAGCATATGATCTCCGTTTGACGCGTACAATAGCTCATTAGAAAGATCTATTCGAGCACTATCATTGTTGGAATGGCAACACTGGTCCATGTTCCTCGTGTTGCCCCTGGGATCCAAAAAAACGTCGTTTAGGGCCTCAAAACGGCTCCGGAAGTTCAGGACCCGAAAAACTGCTAAAAATAGTAAGTTGTGCTACAATTAAGGAAACTGAAAATGCTTAGAGAAACAATGATGGGGGTCCAGATGGACTTGGTAGGTGGCCACCAATATCCACCTGGATCATAAAGTCTCACTTCTACTTTTTAAACTTCTGCTCAATCTTGACAACGTATCAGTATGTTGTGTTGAGTGAGGATATGTCTTGGATGTACTTGTGTAGACAACTGCAGTACTTTAGTACCAAATTCCGTTCATAATCCTTGATACCCAACTTTGTGCAGAGGGTATGGAAAGCATTTGTGAACTCCGATACATCTTGGTCCCTTCCCATCATAGCGTGGTACATTTTTTGTATTTATCTTCATAGCTCCTGACAGAGTACTATTGTTCCTTGATGGCGTATCAGAAAGAATCCCAAGGGGGTGCAGCTACAAATAGTGAGGATTCCTTCTCGTCCTTTTGTTCACAGTAGGTTTCCCACCAGTCCTTGACATGTGGGACGACTTTGAGAAGTTTAAAAGTAATATTTTCCTGGCTGGAAAAGTCATGGACTGAAAAATATCCTTCCAATAGATTCAACCATTTATCTATGGCATCTACATCTATCTGACCCTCAAATACGGGAATATCAAAGTTAACCTGTACCTTAAAAGGAGTGGTGCCTCCAGAGTGGATGCTGGATGAAGATGCATCACTTGTGGGTAGTTGTCGAAAGATCTGGGAAAAGTTATCCATCATCGTGTTCCCCGTCACTCAAGGGCTTCCTCGAACAATATTTTGAAAGGATCTCCTGCCCCCTCATCTTTACTTTCTTCTTCCATGGGAGGCCGTTGAGGTTTGCGAGGTTGGTCTTGCAAAGGTTCAACCATGTCAATCCCTAACTCCTTATACCTGACCTCATTAGGGACATGCAAAGAAAAACAGAGAAAGAGCAGACCCCTTTGATACCACTAATGCGAACTTAAACAAGAACAAAACAAATTACTCATATAACCATAAATACAAAATACAACAGAAACAACACTTCATTTTATTGATATAAGAATACTGAAATATGCTTATAAACAGAATGGAAATAAACTAGTTCAAGTGATGGCAACTTATCTCTAAGAAGAGATGTGGCGGCTACATGCCTCTGAACTGTGTTACAAGGAGGCTCAAAGGCCTATTTATTATTGAGAAACAATGGAAAATTCTAAACATCCAAAAAACTAACCCTAGGAGATGAAGCACCAAAACTGTGGGCCCCATTTGGGTAAATTGGTACATCAACTTCTCGGGGTCCTAACTTTGGCATATGATGTTGGTTTGGCTATCATAATACTTCATTTTGAAGATCTCAAAGAGAAGGCTAAATGTAAATTAACAAGCTTGAATGGGACATTTTTGGTCTCTCCGTTTTCCCTAAAAAATGTCATTTAGGGCCTCAAAATAGCTTTGGAAGTCGAGGACCTGAAAAACTGCCAAAAATAGTAAATTGTGCTACAATTAGGTAAACCAAAAAATTGAAAGAGACATTGTTGGGGGTCCAAGTGGAATAAGTGGGTGGCCACCAATATTCACCCGGATCAAGAATTGACTTGTTTAGGCATAAAATATCATCTTGATCAATCAAATTGTCCAAATATCATGAATTCCAAAAAGGACGGAAGAAAACTGCATAAACTTTATACCCACCTGACCACAATAGTTGCAAATATTTACATCAACCCCAGATTCAAGTATGAGAGAGACAATCTGCAGAGATAAATCTTGTTAAAATATACAAACATTTAATAATCACTTACCATAGCTGGACAATGCTAGAGTAAAGCAAAATAATTAACCTATACATCATTGTGTCCTTGAGCTACGGAATAATGCAAAGGAGAATTTCAAACACCAAAGGTCAAATACTTTGCAAGATGCGGGTTGCATTACAATAAAATATTAGATTCTTGCAAACCTCCGTCTCTAGTAGCATGTTGTGGAAAACAACAACCCCCTATTTCTACTTTATTATCTTTATAATTATAATAGAGACCCTCTATATCAATTTTGGTCATTTCACCCCTTTCATGCTTTAATCTTGTTCATTTGTGGGATTTTCATTTTTCTTGGTTTTTCACTTTGATTTTTTCAATGAGTACGATTTTCTGCTAGCTTCCAAACGACTATGATTTTGCTGAGTTTGGACTTGTGGTTTGAAAATGACACTTATTCGAAGTTTGAGTGATTTTGGTTACCTTAGATTAAAAATGTATAAAATGTATTTTACTTTTAATTAGTAAATTTAATTAACTTTAAATATGTCTTCAAGATGAACCACACTAGATGGTCCAAAACACGTCAACAAATGAATTTTGATGTGACTATCTCCGAAAAAATCTCTTAGTAATCAAGATATAGATCACAAAAGCCTAAATTTTGATATTACAATTACCTTGTTTAATTAAAGTTAATTAACTTATAAATATTATTATTTAATTAATTTACCTAATTAACCTAAATTAATTAAATTGACTGTAATTAATTTAGTTTCTTTGTAAATATTCATTTTAATTAATCTGATTTACTTTTAATTATTTTTTACTTAATTATTATTTAATTAGTTTAGTTAACTAATTATCATTTCTTAAAACAATGTAATAAATGTTAATTAATACATAATAACAATTTATTAAATAGTTATTATATAATCTAATTCATTAAAATTTAATTTTATTAATTTTGTTTTTGTTTTGTTTTTTTGGTTGTATATAATAAATATTTTAATATAAAACATTAAACTATTTAATTCAAACTGATTTATTACTTGGTTTTTAAATTTATTATAAGGTCTAGAATATAGTTAAATATTATAACGAATAATTTTTTTTCTCTTCATCTATTTAATTTGATGCCAAGATCTAGTTCTTCATCTTGTCCTGACGATGGACCACACTGGATGGTTCGAAACACGTTAAAAAAACTATGATGATGTATTTTTTACCGAAAGTTTTCTTACTTTTCTCAATTTAGTCAAAATTAGACTTCTAATAAAATATTCATCTTTTTGCCCAAGCGTGTTAATTTGGAGAATAGTAACAGTTTTGACTCCTCAATTTTGAAGAGCTCTATTGAGTTCTACTTGGCCAAATGAGGTCCATGTGGACTCGTTGGAAAGCTAGAATCATGGAGAACAATCTGGGAATATCGAACGAAGTAGATCTAAACATTTAATGGCCCAAATATTTAGTATAAAATTGAGTAAAAAATTTGCAACAAAAATCAGTTTTGCAAAGTTTGATTTGGGAAAATTTTATTGGCTTGGAGGAACTGCTGACGTTAATTTATTCTTCAGCTTTTGCAAAGGCTAATCAAATCTCCACATGAAGCAATCACAACATGATTATTTATTTATTTATTTTTTTAATTCAATTTTGATTTGGTAATTTGTGGAGAGAGTTGTTGTTTCATTTTTGTTTTGTAAAATGAATTGATTTGAATTTTTGGATTGTTTTTGGTAGAGAGAAATTGGAAAGATCAACCCCAAAATGTATTGAATCAATGAGATTGGATGAATAAAGGAAAAAATGTTTTTGTTTTTTTGTTTTGTTTTTTGTTTTTCGTTTCGTTTGTTTTGTTTTATTTATTTATTTTTTTTTCAACAGAAAACTGTTGGAGCAAATTTGTCTCTCAACAACTCTCCAAATTTAGAAGTTTTTTTGTAAATTATAAATTGCAATTTGGAGAATGTAGAAGAGGTTAAATATTTGAAACAATGTGGGAAATTCTTTACAAAAGGAAGGCTTTTTGCACTACTGTAGAAGATAGAATTTTGTAGAGGATTAAACATTCTTTGAACCCGACTTAAGGAGATTCGCAAAGATGTATTTAAGCTCTGCAAATTTCATGCTATCATGAAATTTAATGGGAATTTTAAGTACTGAAAGGCTTTGATCAAATATTTGATTTTTGTACACTTGTCAGAGATAGAGGCCGATTGATGGCGTGCATTTAATAAAAAAAATTGATGCAATTCTTGATCCAAGTAAGTATGTGGTTTTTTTGGGTTTTGCACTATTGTAAATCCATTTAATTAAATACTTGTTTATATCATTTGAAAGCTATCTTTTAATTATGGATGTAATTGCTATCAAGATTAATAACAAATTTGAATAGATAAGCATGGCATAATTGTTAAGTATTTAGCAAATTCATATCAAGTTTATCTTGGCTTTAATAATGATTGTTTTATGATAACTTTTTCCTTAAGGAAATCACACTATTGGGTTTGAATTCATTTCATTTGAATTTAGATGTATGTGCAACAGAGATTTGATGACTGTTCATCAGATAGCTGAGTGCATATACTTGTTTGAACTAGTAATAAGTCCCGGAACTATTTATTTGGTTTATTGACTTTATTTTTATTCTATATTCAAAAATATGGTCCAAATTTAATTACTTTTCTCTCAGTTGGGATTAGATCTATATCTTCCTAATCGAGATAGATTTAAGATTTATTTTCTATTGCTTGCATCCAAGAATATATTTGTATTTAGATTTAATAAATGCATTTTTATAAGTCCTCTTATGTAGGGGAAAAAATCTAGTGTAGCTTAGATGAGCCCTTGTTTTAGCTTGAGGATTTCTTTCTTGCAAGTGCACTATACGGGAGTAATTATGATATCTCTCTTCTTGTTTGGTAAGTAATACAAATATCACAAGTCAGCAAGAAGGGCAAGGGGTAACTGTATCCAATAGAAACAGTTTAAACCACCATCCTAAATGAATAATGGAATGGTTTGGGGCCCTGACTGAGTGGTCTCCTTTGATGTTGATGAGGTCATTTTTTTTCCATCAACATTTTTAGTGCTAGAAGGAGACCCTTCTCCTGACAAGTGTACTTTATGAGTCTTGTGTTATAAAGTATAATTTTTATAAATGGATCCTATTAAAATTTTTGTTTGGAGTTGTATATCAGAATCTTCACATTGCAACACTCCAATGGAAATCACAATATGCTTGATGAAGGTAAAATTTGACAGTGAAGGTAATAATTCTTCATTTGAACATATTCTTTGATTTTATTTGAATTTTTCTCATTCTAGTATTGATATTGATGAGCTTGTTCTATGCAATAATTTTACTTTGAATTTTATAGGCCTTGCCAAAAAATGGTGTGAGATGCTTCCAGTTGCCTCTATCCATAGTTGGGATGTATGCGTAACAAATTTCCATCATACATTTGAGGATTATAATTATGATTAGGTATGAGATGAAATGACAATTTGAGAAGGTTATAAAACAAATATTTAGTTGAATTTATCCTTAGATTTAAATTGGTATGTTTAAAATTTGAGTCTAAGGATCAACCTTAAAATGAAAAATTTATGGAATGGTTACAAGAAGCACTTTCTCTTTCTTCTTTTCAAAACATTTGAGAAGGTTAGAAAATGAAGGTTTAGTTGATTTTATCCTTAGATTTAAATTGGTATGTTTAAAATTTGAGTCTAAGGATCAACCTTCAAATGAACAATTTATGGAATGGTTACAAGAAGCACTTTCTCTTTCTTCTTTTCAAGATGTTTGTGAAGAACAGGTATTAATTGTTGACAATCCAGCCATTGTAGATTGCATGTCTAAATCAATTGAAACAATTAATGCACATGTTGCCGATTTTATTAATTCTTCAAATCATACTGAACAATCAACTATTTATGATTCCAATGAATCTACTATTTCTATTAATCAAGAAAATCAACAAGCAATAATATTAAATGAAAATTCCAATGATGTGCATTGTACAAAATATTTATCTCATGTTGGTGACCAAATTAAATTAGAAATTCATTCTCAGGAAAATGAAAATGTTTTATAAGAATATGAATCTAAAATTTGTTCAGATAAAAGCACAATCTCTTCAAATAAAGTTCATATTTGCAAATAGTCATTACTCCCTTTATCCCAATTTATTCAATGTCAATAATTATTTTGTTAATTATTCATAAATTCCTTTTGACACAGGTGACAGATTATTTTATAGAAGATAAAGGAAATGTTACATACTTTATTAGTAAAGAATTATTGTTCAAATCTAACCAGGGTAATGAATTATTACGAGATTACATTTTTCATGATTTTGAGAATTCTTTGAAGGTTGAATTTGATCATTTTGATGGATTTGATTCATTCTTAAAGAAAGAAGAGTGTGTTAGTCAAGTCATTTATGATAGTTATTTAGAATGTGAATCATATCAATCATTACCAATTCCTCACACTTTTAATATCTTATGTATGCCTCAAAATGTAGACTCTCCTTTTATCAATATTACTATTGAAGAGTTTCATTTTGAAGCCTCATCAAATCATAATGGATTTTATATTCCTATTTATGATTTTTACTTATCTCAACCTCCTATTTTTTATCCTAATCCGGAACCTCTATCATTCCCACAAGTAGAGGCTTCCATTAACATTGATTCTATTATTCTAACTAATAATTGTGGGAAGGAAATTTTCATAAACAAATCTCAACTGCTCTCTAACCATAGTATAGATAGTAGTGGTTGGCATTTTGAAAATGCTAACATTAAAAAATCATCAAGTGAATCAATAAAAGTTCATTAAATTCAAAGTCCTATTGATCAACACTTGACCCTTCAAGCACTTGATAGAATAGATTCATCATTTTTCCAACGATCTTCTTAGGAATCCATTTGAAGGTCTTTTGGATGACACAATGATAGGCTAATTGCTAATAATATTTCTAGTGTACATAACACTAATGTTTGTTCATCCATTCTTCCATTTCACCTCCTCCAATCTCTAACGAATATTCACCCATATGTTTATGATCCATTAGATATTTGGTTGGAGGAAACCTTTGAAGAAAGGATGATTGTAAATAAACTTCTTTTTTAAAATACGTTAGTAACAAACATTTGTTGAGGATTTATATTTATTTTGAATTTGATCATAGCTCTTGTTACGAATATTTGATGTACATACTTGTGTAGGAAATACAGAGCTTTCTTGGTTGCATTAGAAATATGACTATACATAGTCATACTTTTCCTCATTGATTTAAGAGTAGGATTAGCTTAGCTAGTTTTTCTTTTCTTTTCTTTTCTTTTAATATTATAAATTTTGAATAAGCAAGTAATGATCCCATGCCTTTCCTTGATATTCAGTCCATTTCCTAGGAAGATGCATTATGCAGTCCTCACAATGCATTTCTAAGAAATGGTTTTTACCATTTCCTGTTATGTAACATTAAAGTGGATAAAAATTGATGACTAATTACTTAGTATTTAGTTTAGACTAAAAAAATAGATGATGAACATATACTAATTCTAAAGAAAACGCATGGGAGAATGTTAAGATTTATGAGATAAACTTGCAATAATATTCTTCCAGGTATGCGTATACATGTTCCTCCTCATCTATTCTTAGTTTGCATTTCAACTTTGTTTTCCCTTTAAGTCATTTTATTTCTCATTTGTACTTCTCTTTGTAGGTCTTCATTGACTTGATTTAGAGACTTGAATTTATGAGAAAATTAAATTAGATTTAGAATAAAGCGAGCAACTAGCCTTTTCCAAGTCACAAAATCATGTTTAGGGAACTATTTTCTTTCTCACCAGAACTTATTGTTTTTTATGCTTTGTATAGGCGCTTTGTTTTATACTCCCCTTTTCTTTCCAGATGGGCAATATGAGTCATGATCATTTTTCACTTCTTATCGATGCAGCTAAATGAAACACTTGGACCCTTCTTGTTTATATTCGCCGCTAGTCTATAGTTTCCAACCTTTTAAAATAGCCCTAAAACAAAGGAAAATCACAAAAAATATTGCAGTAGTTGTAGAAATGCTATTTCCAATAGCCATACCTCTACACTTTATGGGATTTTTCATTTGCTATCACTGAGCTAAATTAACCCTTTTATCCATAATGTTCATCCCATGCATTCTTTTTAGTTTCACTCCTTTTATAAATCCTAGGAGGACTTAGAGCCTACATGGTCATCTAACCTGCATATTGAATACTCATGGGTCGCTATTATTGGGTTTTCATTAAGATTTCATTCCTTGATCCCAAAGCCACAACTGTTTCTTACCTTCATTTCTTTTAGGGTGACATGTATGATTGAGCCCCTTTTAACCTTTACTCCATTCTTCCATATCTTTCATGCTACCCCTGGTACCTGGAAGCCTCTAACCTCTTTAAAATCTAATTCCAAAAGTTTCCTGGCATGTAGGATCTGGTTTCCAAGTCATCATGAGCTTCGATTTGTGCACATAAAAGGTTCCCCCCCACTCTGACATATCCTCACACTATCCTATGAGTAGTAGTCCCACTCTGCGTTAATATCCTGCGAACTCGGAAGCCCATAACCTTTTCCAAATTTCAATTCATAATACCTTCCAGGCATCCGAGCCTCTGAGTACTTCTATCTCCTCTCTATTGAGTTCGCACCTCTTATACCAAGAGATTTATCTTAATTATATATAAGCTCTCCCTTCCGGGATACTATGTCACTCTCTCTTCTAATACCCGCAAGCCTAGAATCCCAACTAGTTAATAAATTTCATTTCAATTTTCTTCCGGGGACATCTTCCTCCGGACAAGCTTAGTTGGGTCTCACTACTATTATGCCTGCTCTTAAAACACCTGGGCGATTTCCTATGGGAAATTTCATGTTCCTCTCAAGCTCCATTTATCCAGGATGATGTGGAATGTACATGATATTTGTCGACACATACTGCTCTTCCGAATCAAAATGCACTATTCATCATTCCAGAGAAACCACCATGTGATACGGTAAATTGGTGAGCATACACAAAATTTCTCAAAGATAATTTATTGCAGGAATTTTGGGAGATTATATCGTGATTAGATTATATGCACATGTTCCTCCACTCTAATGCCTGTTATGAAAATAATCCAAACCCTCTTCATATATATATATCCATAAACCACTGTTGCATTGGTTGAGACTTTGGGATTAATTCCATGGGATTTTTTGGATATTTTTTAGGCTTGTATAAAATCAAAAGTGTCAAGAGGAATAATTGTTGCTGCAATTCATAATGAAGCACACTTTTCATTTTTTCTGATGATTTCTTATTTACTGTAGAAATTTTGAATAATTTAACACATATTCAACAGATATTATCCTGATCATGTACTATTGCGTAAAACATACACAATACATAAGTTCCTCTACGTTGATCATCAATATAGCAGCATCAATAACAATAAAACATCAAGAGCATTCACACATTAACACAGTATGTATCCCGGGGAAAGCATCTCGCTAAAAACCCCAACTATCTGTATATTAATGATTGAGTCATGTAACATTACAAAGTACAATGCTTATCACAAGCAATCCAGTACCAGCTCCACCTGTTACACACAATACAGCTCAGATCTGAATCAATCCCTGGCTCAAATCTCTTCCGCTGCTTGCCTGCCTCCGCTGCTCAATACCTGCACAAGAAATGATGATGATTCCAAGGCAGCCACGTCTTTCCTTGGCTAAATCACGTATTTCCAAGCTACAATGTGGGCAAACTCATTGGCATACTCAATCCCCTGATTTGTGCAAGATCTGGTGCACAACTATAGTCACAACTGATAGCAATCTGATTCTCTAACACCTGTCCCTGCTGAACTGAACATGCACTGACATGCAACTGAGTTAACTGATGTATTCATTAGTTGTATTATGAGTTAATAACTTGTGAATTAATTAATAACTAATTCACCCAACTCATCTCTAGTCTATTTGCCAGTTAGACTAAATACAACCAGTTTAACAAAGCTAAACTGAACACAACTCCATCAACTGCACCTCCAGTCCACTAAACTCAACTCACTTGAGTTCTAACTGAAGTCATGCATGCAAATATTCAACTAACCCATAAGAACCACGTATTTCCTTCATGCAATTGCATGTGCCACATCCGTAGCTCGAACTGAAGTGCTCCAAGAGAATAAGATTAAGTTTATAGTCCAAATATTATTGTGAGATAATAATATTTGACTTTTCTATTTTGACAGCCAGTCTAAAAATAGACTTGATCACTCACACTGTGATCACTCACACTTTCATCAAAAATAGAAGTCCATCTATTTTCTCAACTTGATCAATCATCCATAAACAGCAACCTGCAATTCATAGACATGATCCATATGTCTAAAAATAGACATAGTCTAAAAATAGACTTGCGCCAAAAATAGCCTGCGGGCCCACTTAGTGAAGGCGACTCTTTTCACTAAGCTCTATCATCTTGTTGCAATCTCAACAATATTTTCCAAATTGAGCTCTGAATTAGGATTTTTCATTGGATTCTGAGCTTCCTTGACATATTTAGTCATAAAAATTGATGAATAATCATTTTCAAAATGATCATTCTCAGGTAAAAACGAAGATCTGTGGTGAAGATCTTCCCATGGTAAATCATCGATGCATAGGATTTCACGAATTTGCCCATCAGTGTGAACAAGTTCAGAAAACGTTATTGAATCCGAGTTTGATGTCGAAAGTGATTCCTCATGGACCACATCCATTAAGTCAATTTTGGTTGAAGATGTTTCGGAAAGTGACTACACGGCTTGATACGCAATTTCATATGGACTCAAAGGCATAATATCTCCAAATGAGTCTATCTCAGATTCAGAAGGTACGATCCAAGGATCATCATAAACAATGGTGTCTGACGAAATCATACGAATGGTTGCAATAGAAGACGATGCGTTGATAGGAGGAAAAGGAAAAGTTCCCAGTAAACCGACATCTTTAACTAGTCCTACTCCAACATCCTTATATGGGATAGTTGTTTTACCGACATGCTGAATGCTTTCAGAAGAGGCTGGGTCAGATGAAGAGTAAGTCAGCTGGTCTATGGCTACGATCTTTCCATTATGAGGGAATTTTATAAGCCGAAAGACCTATGAAACGACAGTTGTCATAGTGTAAGACCAACTACGACCCAAGAGAAGGTTGTAATCCAGAGGGGCATCAACCACCTCCACATCTAGATTAACGGTTTTACCCTCAACCCCTATAGGTAGATCCTGTAGAATGCCAAAAGGATGAAACCCATGGCCATCAAAGGCCTTTAGAATCGTCGAGGATTGATTTAGCGAAGGAGAACCAAGCGATCTCCAACACTATATCGACATAATACACGTTGAGGCTCCCTCATCAATCATAGTCCTATGAACAGGTCTGTTTTTTACTATCACTGGGATCTAGAAATCCATTTGATGAGGTAAGTGTGGTGTACTATTTTCTAGATCGAAAATTATAAGGTTCGAGTCCTGAACGTCAACAGCTCCTATAGCCGACAAAAGTAGTTTACGTTGTGCTGGACATGATTGCAGCACTTCCAAAGCTGACATTGCTGAAGGTGACACAGCTAAATCTTCAACAATGTTATAGTTCTGAGCCACTCTCGCATGTAGATTGAAAGCTGACTTTCGAAGTATACCCTTGGTGGGCAGTTTGATTACTAAGTCTGGATTAGGTTTCTTGATATGTAGTGGATCGGAACCGGGAGCTGAGGTTGATGGGTTAGAATGAGAAGATTCTGATTCTTTACCATTAACAGGACTTTTACTTCCATAATCATGCGATCGAGTCGCAACCCTGACATGGGACATCATCAGTATGGGTTCTTCGTTGGCATTAGAGGAAGAACCTATCATCTTACTGTCTTGATTTGGAAAAGGATCCTTGAAAACAGCAGGAGTTTGGGAACCTTTGACAATTTTCGCAACCTCTACACGATGAGGGCAGTCTCTTGTAAAATGCTCTTCGTCACAAATGAGACAAGGATAATGAGGTTTGCATTTTTCATCAGTTGATTCCACTTTTTATGGTTTCTCCTTTGAATTCTTATCTGTTTTATTCTTCTTCTTCCCTTTCTTCTTACCACCGGATTTTGATTTGGTTGTAGATGACTCTACAACATGAATATCGGCGGAGAGTTCCGCGGAAGAATCTCCTGTCGGGGAATCTGGCAAGGTTATGATAGGAGAAGAATTCTTGGAAGACTTCTTCTTACTTTTGGTATTAATCGTACCAATCATACCATCAGTGGCATGAGACCCTGAAGGAGCTGCAGCGATTTGGTTTTGCTTTGGAAGATCGGGGATTTTCTCGTGTAACGTACCTGACTGAGTATAAACTAAGTCAAGGTACTGTGCTTAAGAAATTACTTGCTCCTCAGTAACGACTCCGACCTTAGCTACATCCTCAGTGATCTTGGGTAGTAAAGATTTTACAAACCACTCAGCTAAGATCTTATCCGGGATAAAAACTTTCACTAAACATCGTCGACGTCTCCATTCATGAATGTGATCTGAAATGTAAGTGGGCATTGACTGCTTTAACGAAGTTAATAATTCTGTGCCATTGTCATATCTGACTGGCAACTGAAAATGAGTTAAAAACGAAGTAGCTAACTGACTAAAGTTATAAAAAGTGGCTCGCGGTAACTCAATGTACCACTTGGCTGCAAGACCAATTAGAGTGCACTGGAAAAGTCTTAAATGGAATGAATCATCTGGAATGGAATTAGACACACACCAGAGGTGATAAGTCATCACATGGTTCGACGGGTCCTCTCCTGATTTGCCTTCAAACTTAGGAATATCACTAGGCAACTTATTCGGCATTGGCGGCCAAAACAGAAGATAGTTAATTGGATCGTTCATAAGGCGCATCAAGTCAGGCAAGTCCAAAGTTACGATAAATGGTAACTGACGATTAGGGTCCCTAAAACTCTGGGTCGTCAGACCAGTCCCAGGAGGAGGATATCCAGGATAACTAGGAATTGGAATTGCATTTGGGATATTATATCCTCCCGGAAAACCAGGATTAACCGGACCATACTGGGGTTGTTGATATGTATACCCAGGGTACGGTTGATACTGATAGATTGGCTGCTGCACAACAGGACCGAATTGGTATTGTCCCTGGTACGGTTGATAAGTAAATTGAGGTTGACTTGTGACGACCGTACTTGAACCAGGTTGTCCTACAAGCATCTGAACCGAAGTGTGAACCGTGGGTCCAGACTGAGGTAAAGATGTCTGAGGAGTTGATACAGGAACAATAGAAACCGGAGCTGTCGATACTCCAGATGTAGGTGGGGTAGATTGAACAGATGTTGTAGCAGCCGTTTGAGGCGGAGTACGCGGAGTACTAGGCCCAGGCTAAGAAACCAAAGAAGGTGCAGAAGTTTGAATAGTAGATTGGACAGGTTGCTGGGGTGAACCAGAAACTAAGGGTTGTCCAGTTTGAGATGACAACTGTACATTCGGTTGCAAGACCTGTTGGGATTGAGATGGATCCCACACTAAGTTCATTCCGGGGTACGGACCCATAACAGGTTGAGAATATTAAAGACCATAACCAGTTAATAACCCTTGTTCAATAGTTGAGGAGATGCTCCCGAAAAAGTACCAGAAAGTGACTTATACCTAGTGGGCATAGATGGACCGTCGTACAAAAAGGCTTCCGGAGATTGAGAAAACATGGACGACTGTCTTGACATATTTAACGAAGGATAGTAACCCCTAGGTGTTAAGTGATAAGAAATACGAGGTGGTGAAAAACTTAGTCCTGGGTTTTCCAAAAAGTTAGTCAATGAAAGATACCAAACACTGCTCCTAGGTGGACTGTAGAAGATTGATTCATGCTCCCTAAGCTCTATAACAAGTTGGTTTTCAGGGATAGGGATGCCTTCTTTTTCTTCCGGAGTAGCAAGTTCTTCAATAGCTATTAGTCCAGAAGGAAGATTTTGGGTAATTACTCTTTCTATCCTGGGTGAACCAGGACCACTTGAAGCTGGAGAGTTAAACCCCGATGTTGGAGTAGCAGCAATTTCAAATTCAGGTTTAGATATTTCAGGTTCTTCACCTATATCACTAGTAGATGAAACACTACTAGTAATTTCGGAAACAGACACAGACTGTGTACTATAATCTGCTACTAAAGCTTGAAAATTAGGATGTACAACCAAAGAAGACTCTCCTTCTTCAGGTGACCCAACTCTACTGTCTCTAGGAGTTACCAGGGCTCGTAGCCCTTCAGGCTGGCTCGATGAAAACTCAAGAGATTGGCCCCGAAGTCTATGGGACTTCCTCGTAATTCAGCCACGGTTAAATATTTTAACTACTTCACACGAAAACAAAGTAAAATCTCAATGAAAACCACCTAAAGCCTCTAAAGAACCAAACAAATTGAATCACACGCCTAAAGAATCTAGGATATCAAACCACACACAAACAGTAACTTTCCGTACTGAAAACACTAGTTGGTGATGAAATCCAACGTCGCAAAGTTCAATATAGAAATGGCGGTTGGAACGGTTACCCTAGCAACCTGCTTAATGAATAGACTGGCACAAGTTCCTTCACTAAACCGTCTCGAGTGAAGAGAACCCCCCAGAAAATCCAAGTGAGTCTAGTCGACCTCTGCTCCAGGTGCAGTGGGATCTTCCCACCACCGTCACCTTAGGAAGAACCCTATAGAATATGGTCACTATGGTCACCAACGGAAACAAATATACCTGGGGGAACAGTCTACGATCCGATATGCACGCAAGGGCAGAGTAGCAAGCTCAATCCCCTTGAAGGCTCCTTGACATAATCCAAGGTTTACCAACAAGTGACCCTAGGCTCCTCGACAATGGTTAATCCGAGGTTTACCCTTTTTAATACGTGAATATCTGGCGTCATTCCCAATGAGGAAGGATTGATTCCCACACTGGTTCGAACACGATCGCGTGCTTCTCCTTTAAGAGGAGCTTTCCCAGAGCATAGATGCAACAGTTGGATTTTTCTCCTACCGTAAGATACAACTACTTGTTTGTTTTATTGTCTTGGAGAGTTGATTACTCCCTACTCCAAGACACTAGCCTAAGCTATGTTGGTGTAATAGAGCCCTAGAAATAAAAAGATTACTAGATTGATTTTACTTTAAGCGTTATTTTTATTGGTTTTTCTTTAAGTCAAGAGGTGCGGAGATGAAACTCGTGGTGTGAAGACTTGACTAGAAATCACTAAAAAATGCACTTAAGATGATTAAGCAATCTTTTCCCTTCAATGAACTTCTAGCTAGGAAAGAGTTCGAGAATGCAAATGCTTGTAAATACAAATCTTTCTTAACAAACAAATTAAAAGAAGAGTTTTTGTCTTTTCCAATGCACTCAAAATGAGACAACTAGTTATTTTCACAAAAAATTCCCTTTTCTTTCAAATGCTCAAATACTACAAAAACAAACTTTTTCCAAAAGAGTTTTTTTATTTTTTATAAAACACTCAAAACTATGGACAAAGCAAATCTTGAGATCTATAAACTACAAAAAACTATTTGAAGTAAAAGCTTACAAAATGTCTTTTTCAAGGATATTTTACTCGGCTATAAGCAAACCAAGGACTAACTTGTCCAGAATCACAAATTAGTCAAAAAACAACCAATTTTGTTTTCTTTTTTAAAAATGAAATCCAAACTTTTAACATAAGCTTTTTCGAAGTTTCGCAAAGAGAAAACACAAGATGGATTCCTCAACAAAGGTAGATTTTGCAAATGGTCAGACTCATAAGAAGGCCAGTAAAAACCAAGGTGATCTAAGGCTTCTACGGCTTCTAAGCTCTGAGCTACTACACAACCAAATCGAAAATCAAGACCGGCAACCAAAACTTCTAGGAATTTCACCTAAAACCCTAACACCAATGGAATTAACCTAAGAAAAGTTCTTAACAAGTCACATGCAGGTCTGGGCAGGGGATAACAACATTTAAACAAATACTTAAATTACTGAAAGAGAAAATCTTAAAATTTTCAAAATTTTAGCAGGGTACGCAGGCCCGCAGTTCACACAAGTGCGGGAACGCTCTGTGTGAAAAGCAAAAGTGTGGACAAGTCCGCACTGTGTTGCAAGCAGAGGGTGCGTTCCTCTTCTAAATTTATGAAAAACAAAAAATAATCCTAGATCTACTAAATCCACCCAATTCCACACACAACAAGCCAAAACAGAAACAAAAACACAATTTCTCAGGTCAAAGTCAAAACAAGGAAAAAATGAAGTCTCCAGTATGGTCGCCAATTTTTCACATGGAATGAGTCGATTTTGCGGACAAGCTCGACCTTCCTAGTATCTAAAGATATCTAGTGACAAGCAAGCCAATCAAAAACTATCTTTCCCTAAATATGCAATTAGAAACAAAGGCAAACAAGTGTTTTAGGCCTACCTTGGGTCCAATGCAAGTTGTGGAAGCCTCGCTCCTTTGATCCAAATGAGCTCCCTTGTAGCAAGTCTGCAAACACAAACAAGCAAACAAATTAAATAGCACCTGAAACACCAATGTCATAAAGCATATCCATCATAATGATCAAGGAATTTATGAAACAAACCATATAAGACAATTTGTTGAGAAAAATGAATCTGATTGTATTAATTCAAATCAAAGAAGAACTTTACAACCTGTGTGTTGATGTTGTCCAAGCTCCTCCCAGGGTCCAACAAGAAGTCTCCTCTACTTTGACAAGTTTCACTCACTTCCCAATGAAGCCAAAAAGGTATGTGATCTCTCCTCTCAAGCTTAACTAGGAAGTCTCAATTCCATCAGCATTTACCCTTAAAAATGTTCAACTTCCAACACCCCCAGCAACCAGCCCAATACCTTAATTTATAGTGGAATGGAGGGAAGTTACTAGGTCCTCCTTTAAAGGGATAGCTCCTCTTATCAAAGGATTAGTTCCTTCTCTTTTGGGATGCATGAACCATCTTGGAGCGAACAATCCACGTCAAAATTCCTTCTAGAATCACCTAGAATTAACTCAAAGTGAGTTTTTTAGAATAAACTTGCGCCTTTTTGACTTTCAAAGGGGTATGCACCCACCCCTTTACAGACAGAGCGTGCAAATACGCAGGTAACATGAACAAAGGGTGCAGGCCCGCGGGTAAAAGTGAGAGAAAGTGCGGAACCAGAGCTTCATTGATTTTTTAATGTCTTTCTCTCATTTTCAAAGCTTGACAAAAAGAGCTGAGGTCTGAGACTTGCTTAGGAGGATAGTGTAAGTGATGATAGACCCATATTGACTGCAAATAGTCATGGTGACGATATTTTTGTGTAACAAGTGGTGTTGTGGGTTTTTTCCACTTGATTGTTTTTTGGTTGGTGCTCATAATTCCTTATGGATGTGGGTTGGAATAAACACTTTGGAAGCCTTGAAACAACTTTGGTTGAGTTACTATCTTGGAGCCTAGGTTGGGAGAAACGCTCTGGAGCCCCTGTTGGATTGAGTTACTAATCCCTGGAGTCTGGTTGGAAAAACGCTTTGGAGCCCTAGAAGGATGTGGGATGAGTTAATAGTTCCTGGAGCCCTCGACAACTTGAGTAGAGACCAATCTGGTTGGTGTTAGTGATGTTTGACCATGAGGTGGAATCACTGGTTGAGTGATTAAGTGGTTTGGCCTCTCGAAGCCCTGGTTTGATTTTATTTGGTTTATTCCATGAGACCCCACATTCACGCTTGGAATATGGTGCATGGGTAATTGGCTGAAAGAGAGATTTGGTTCATCCCAATCAATTGTCGGGTGATATGTGGAAGTCCTTGACTTGGTTGGCATTTTCATATGTTAATATTAGACATTTCCTTATGGTGATCTATAAGTAAATGTAGTGATTATATTGGTGATATTATGGTCGGGATGCCATGGTTTATATACAGGTTATTTTCTGGTTATATGTTATTTATATGATGTGTATCTTCTATGGATCTTGTCATAGATTGCTTAGATATTGATCAATTGATGAATGTATGGACTAATAAGTGTTGTTACAACTCTGTGGAGAGGGCATAGGGCCTTCTCAATGATTCTCAGTTGAATCTTAGACTGTTATGATCATATATGCATTCATGACTAATAGCTTACATGTTTTCCATGCATTTGATGAAATTTTGTTATGTTCTAGGTAGTTTAGGTCAAGTTTCGCCTTCAAGTTTGAATGTTTAACCTTTTTATCAAGTCATTTATGATTCTGAGAAGTCTCAGGCAGTTCTGGGCTGTGGTCTAGAGGCTGACCTGGAATTGTGGCTTAGATTTTGAGACCACACCCTCCGGACTAGACAATTTGGGTCACAACTACACTCATGAAGTGTTGTGCGTGCAGTTGGAGGCCTTCAACTACACCCAGGCCTTGTCATGCATGTAGTTGGGGGTTAAGTTGTGAGAAAAGTAGCCCCAACTCAGGGTTTGGTCACTTGGGGCGATCCTTTGGCCCTTGAGTGTCCTATAGCACTAAGGAATGTTGTGAGTCATCAGTCGATGGTCAGTTGTAGGCCCTACTTCCTTAACTGGAGCTAGGGGGTTGGGTCATGTCACAATAACTCTTTGTCTCATGTTTACGCTAGTAGACTGGTGAAATTGGGTAAATGTGGGAGGGGTTGTTACTTGTTGTCCATTTTCTCCTTATTTTAGCCAACACAATACTATCTAGACATTTTTTTTGTTAATCAATGGCACCCATGATCTTGCACATACACGATCATATGCCACCTGTACAATTAACTTATATCTCAAAGTTTAACTTATATTAAGTCATAAAAATGAGAATAAGGTTGCATTAATAAAGGTTTATTATTTATTACAAATTTATTACAAAAAGGAAAGGAAATCACTTCATTAAAAAGTCAATTTATAAATATTTACTTAGTAAATATTATAAAGTAATTCTTTAAAAATAATAATAATAATAATAAAAGGACAAAGGAAGTGGGTTTGCAAGGAGAAAAGTGGTTCACAATGAAAATATACTTGTCGACATTGATTGATACAAAGACGAGTTTAATAATGTAAGACATCATCTTAACAACATTAAAAATGAATTAACTAATAGAGAAGGGAGACAAAAAATGATAATCTACTTGCAAAGTTTGAATATTGATGGAAAAAGTTGTTAAGAATGAGAAAAGATGACAAGGACGAAACTTCCAGGACACTTAATTACCATGGTAAAAAATTTAATCAACTAATCAAGAAAGTAGATGCATTAATGGCACAACCCTTGGTCTATCAAAGGATGATACCAAGCCCACAATCACAAAATACAAGTGAATAGGACAATCAAGAATCACGTGAAGTATTTTTTTCAAGCAATCAATATCACACAAGAATTTGATATAGAAATCATTAGTGAATTAAGAAGGACATACCAAAGTATGATGGTAAGGACCATAGAGTATCAATCATCTAGGTCAACAAAATGGAAGGATTTTTAAAGCAAACTTCACATTAGGTGAAAAAGAAAGATAATGACAACTTCTGATGATTTAGAAGGGGAAGCTTATAATTGTTTCCTATGGTGGGTGAACAAATTTGATGTTGGTTCCTTTCATTGGAAAACCTTCACAACTACCATATTAAAATTGTATCATGACAAAGAAGACAATGATTTGTACATATTAAATGAAAGGGAAACATAAACTACTATATAAACAAAACAAAAGTTTTGGAAAGTAGATAAAATGGATTTATAGCTCAACAATTGCTAAAAAAGCACATTTGTGAAATAAAAGATTATATATATGTGGTGAAATTGAGCTATGGAATCCTAAAACAATTGAGGATGTTAAGCATGTAACAAATTAATTGAATAAAATAACAAATTCAACAATCCATTTTTACAGGTCTAGAAAAATCAAACAATTACTTGAATTGAAGGTCAAAAGAGTATGCCATATACAAGTTTGACAAGTATATACCTCCTCCCTTAAGAGAATAAGAGAATCAACACTAGGGCTTAGAAAAGAAACATGTCAACAAATGTAGATATTGTGGAGACAACTTGACACCCAAGCACAAATGCAAAAACAAAATATCATATACATGTGAAGTCGAGGTAGAATCTCAACATCCAATAGTGACTTGGAAGTAGAATGTAAGGAAGAAAATAATATTCAAAATACAGAACATGAATGTGCCATGCCAAGTATATCTCTTTCCACAATAATAGGAACAACACAATCCCAAACATTGCAATTAAGAGGGCACATAAAAAATGAAAATATCATCGTACTCCTTGACACAGGAAGCACCCATAGTTTCATAAATACAAATGTCATAAAAAGACTAAATATATTTGTATATCTAGTCACAAACATAAGAATGATGGTCATAAATGGAAAACAAATTGATGGATTCAGGAAGTGCCACAAAGTCAAGATGCAACTAGAAGATTACAAATTAGAATTCAGGTTCTACACCATGCCCTTGGGAGGAGTAGACATCATATTGGGAATTCAATGGCTGCAAATCTCGAGGGCTATTGTGAAAACCACCAAAAACAATTTATCAAATTCAAATGGGAAGGAAGAAAATCTATTTTCTCAACAAATAACAAAACTAATTAAAAAGGGGGCACCCGTCTACATTGCATAGTGCTATCAAATGAAGATAATAGCACAAAAATAGTGCATTCTGAACATCTAGAGATTAAATCATTAATCCAAAAATATGACAAGGTGTTCAAAACATTACCTATGAAGTTGCCTCCTGAAAGAAGGATAAAACATATGATCGAAGTTAAACCAGACTCAATTATATTGGTGAATATCAAACCATATTGATATCATCACCACCATAAAACATAAATAAAAATATTAGTTCAAGACTTATTAAGGTGTGAAATTATTACAACGAGTAGAAGCCCATATGCAGGCCCAATAGTGTTGACTCATAAAAATGATGGATCCTTTAGACTATGTATAGATTATTGAGGCCTAAACAAGATGACTATAAAAAAACAAGTTTCCTATTTTGTTTATAGATTAATTGTTGGAAGAGCTCCATGAGAAAAATATTTCTCCAAATTACATCTAAAGTTAGAGTATTATCAAATCCACGTAAGATTAGAAGATGTGGCAAAGACTACTTCTATAACTCATGAAGGTCATTACAAATTTAAGGTGATGTTGTTTGGGTTAACCGATGCCCTTGCCTCTTTCCAGGAAACCATGAATGAACCCTATTAACCCTACCTAAGAAAGTTTCTGCTAGTCTTTTTTGATGACATTCTTATTTACAACAATACATGGAAGGAACATCTGAAGCATTTGGAGCAAGTACTTTTGCACCTAGAAGGAAATTAGTTTTATGCAAAAATATCAAATTTTACTTTTGGTAAGGAATAAGTTGAATACCTTGGCCATGTCATATCCAAGGAAGGAGTTAAGCTGGATTCTAGTAAATCAAAGCAATCATGGAATGGCCAAGGCCAAATAACGTATCAAAACTAAGAGGATTCATAGGATTAATGTGTTATTACAAATAGTTCATCAAGAGCTATGCTTAGTTAACAACAACACTATCTAGCTTGTTGAAGAAAAATTCTTTCCATTGGAGTAACCAAACATAAGGGTGTTTTAAAACATTGAAAAAAGTAATGTCATTTACACTTGTGTTAGCAACACTGAATTTCACAAAACCCTTTTTGGTAGAATGTGATGCTTCAAGGGTTGGTATAGGTGCAATATTAATGCAAAATGACCATTTGGTGGCTTTTTAGAGTTGAAAACTCAACAAGAGGGAAAGCCTAAAATCTTCATATGATAAAGAGATGCTATCCATTATCCATGCGTTAGCCAAGTGGCGACAATACCTTTTAGGGAGTGAATTCTCAATATGTATAGATTACAACAATCTTCAATTCTTATCACAACATAAACATTATCCATCAAACAATAAAAATGGATGGAAAATATTACACAAAAAAAGGAAAGACAATGTAGTCGTTGATTCATTGTCAAAAAAGGATGTTAAAATAACATGTGTGACAATTGTGGTGATTCTTGATTGGTTAGATGAATTTTGGATTGAATATGCCAAGGATCATGAATCTTATTCCATACTCAACAATTTGGACCAAAATCCAAAAATTGAATGGAAATATGATATTTTATGGCACAAGAATAAAATTGACCTATTTCCACCTTCAAAGTTTAAAAGGACAATATTAAAAGAGTCACATACCAACAACATGACCTGTTGGATTTTATAAAACATGCCATAATGCAAGACATGCCTTTTATTGGAAAGGGATGAGTAAATATATTCAAAAGTTTGTCATTGAATGACACATGTAAAATAAATAAAAATGAGAATATCATAACAATCATGTTACTTCACCCCTTACACATTCTTAACTAATAATGGGAAGAAATATAAATGGAATTCATCAAAGGATTACCCATGTTCGACATAAAAGATAAGATTTTTGTTGTGGTCAACAGAGTAAATAAATATGCACATTTTATGGCAGTCAGAAAATGGATTCAACAAAGCAGATTGCTTATGTTTTGCAAAAACATTTATAAATTGCATGGTTTTCTTAAGGTCATTGTGAGTGATAGAAATCCAAAATTTAAAGGGAACTTCCAGAGAGAATTTTACAAACAGACCGAGATATCCCATAATATGAGTTCAACTTACCATCCACAAACAAATGGACAAACAAAAATGGTAAATAAATGATTGGAAACTTACCTCCATTGTTCTGTGATAGATAAGTAGAACAAGTGGTTCCAATAGTTTCATTTAGTTGATTGATGGTATAATTCTACCTACCACACATTTGCCAAAATGACTCCCTTCCAAGCCTTATATGGTTATGAACCACTAAAATGGAAGCAATTTGCACTAATTGACACTAAGGTCCAAGTAGTGAAGAACGAACTTGACAAAGAGCAAAAGATCATCAAAATATTAAAAGAAAATTTAACTACAACTTGTAATAGAATGAAGCAACAAGCAAACCAACATAGATCAAAATGAAGGTTTGAAGAAGGTGTCTGGGCGTTTGTAAGACTCCAACCTTATAAGTAGTTATCACTTAAATAACAAGGAAAAAACAAAGTGGCTCCAAAATTCTATGGACCTTTTCAAATTAACAAAAATATAACAAAGTAGCCTATGGATTGAAGTTACTAGACAACTGTTGCATCCATATTGTCTTCCATGCGTCTTGCCTCAAGAAAGTGTTGGGACAAGCACAACGTTCAAACATAGATTCTCGACTTCGATGATGAAATAATAATTAATTTAGATCTAGAAGGAATTCTTGCAACTAAGGTGAAAATATTACATTCTAGAACCATCAAAGAATACCTTATCAAATGGAAAAGCCTTCTAGAAGAAGATTCATCATGGGACACAAAAAGTTTTCACTAAAAATATACCTCATTACCCTTGCTTTGAGGACAAGGCAATTTTTAAAGGGAGTGGCAATGTTACAAACATAATATTAGTTAATATTAAGACATGCCCTATAAAAAAAACATATTTCTTCACATGAAAAGGTACTTGTCTAGTATTTATAACGAGGGGCCCTCATTGTAAGAAATCATCAATTCATATCTTAGTTAATAATAATAAATTATTACCTGCAAATATTATTGTTACAACTTCTATTCACTTGAGCGAGAGTGAGGTGTATAAGGACTTACTATTCTCACTCAGGAAGATGAATGTGTCTAACAATCTCCACTTGTGACGACTTATTCAAAGATTCTAGTCACTAAATCCTGAGCATGATACCAAAGTTTACTACCTTCTTAAGTTAGAAAATGTAATAATCTGATTGGGATGGCTTAAATGGGGAGAAATAACTTAATTGTTTGATGAGGTAAACACAAGAGGTTCAAATAGACGAGCTAAAAGTAAGAGGTTTAATTAACCATTTTTCAAACAAGGGTGGTTCAAAGCCATCAAGAACTTGAGAAGGATAAGGTAATAACACAAGCCATAACTTAGAGGTTTAATTCCGAGGTAATGAAAGACCATGTCATAATTTAATGAGTTGATGCTAAGCTTTGAGTTTGAAGGTACGATGGTTGGCTTAGAGTAATAGTATTGATGCCCTAAGTTCACCATGTGAAAGAAAGACACTAAAGTTTAAAGAGGAAACCTACAATTTTGTGTCTTTGGCTTGCAAACAAATGAATTAAATTATAAACAAGGGTGTAAAATTAAGTACAATGTCAAATGAGGATCAACTAGTGCAAGTGCCTTATACCTCCTTACTAATGACTAAAAAAGAGTAAAGATTCTTAAAATAAAGCAAGACTCATGACAATAAAAAGAAGAGTTGAGCTTCCAAGAAAAACAAAAAAAACCTCATATATAAATATATATGTGTTGCAAAGCTAACTATTATTTTATTTTTATTAATTTTATTATATAATTTTTTTCCCATATAATATATATATATATATATATTATATATATTTTTTTTTTTTCTATGTTAAGACTAACCTAAGTACCCACGGGGATTTGAACTGGTGACCTATCGCAAGGAGTGCCTTAACAACGCACCCATTCACCGTCAATCCAAAGCCCTGTGGACTCTATTTTTATATTTATTAATATTATCTACTCACATAAATGCATCAACAAAATAAATAAATAAATAATAATAATAAATATATATATATAATATATATATATACTATTTTAAAATGCCACTATTCGTTAACCCATTGATTCCCATATTTTTGATCTCTAATTTGCTAAATGAAACGAAAAATAGTTTAATGATGAAGATAGTTCGATAACCAAAGTTTGAAGTGTTCATCTTCACAAGCTCTAAATTTGAATGTGTGTGAAAAGCAGTGCCATCACTTGCTCAGGTTTTGAAATCTGCAAGTTTTGTTGTATCACAGATATGATATTACTTTTAACTTTAATATAATAACAAAATATATCACTAATTTTGTCATTTTTTCACGTTTAATAAATTTCAAAACTCCACGGGCATGTGAGCGGCTCAACTCGACTTCATCTACAACATAGGGACACAAGGAACATTAGTGCATCACTGCAACATTCTCCCATGTTAACATTTTGAGCCACTAATCTTCGTAAATCGGCAATAAGCATGGCCTGTGCATATCCCGTTCCTCACAGTATTCCCTCCCAACACAAGAAGTTGGAAACCTTTAAAACAGTTACAAGTTTAAGGGGAGGATTGCAAGGTATTCCATTAAATCCATTTCGGAACATCGGTGGACGGAATCTCACGTTATCTGGAAGGCCAGCTACCCGAAGGGTACAAACTCGGGCTGGGCTTCCAGTTGTTTCCAATATTCCTGTTGTGGGTCCAGTCCTTAACTTCGTTATAAGTCCCACACTGCTCATGGCAATCTATGTCTTTGGAGGTATGAAGACATAAACACTGTTAAATTTTCATTGAATTGAGCTTCTGTTTTATGATGTGGCTGAATATGGGAGGGTTTGACAAATGTCAAGTTCTTAATTATGGAAGAATTAGTGTGGCCGAGCTGGTTATCTTTTACATGTTCTGTCAAACACATTGTCTGCAAATTTTTATGTTGAAGAATTAGATAAGTTTTCTCACTATTATTAACTTACTTTCAGTTTTCTTGGATGCTTGTCGTTGTCATCCGCCCTCACGAGTCAATGGTACTTAGGGTTTGCCTTCTTTCTAGGACAGGTAGAGGTGGAGTAATACACTCTCATTGTGCAACCCTGCCTTTATCTCCCTTTCAGGTGACATTAAAAAATCATTTTTAGGAAGGGTAGCTTGGACAAGTAGACCATAATGTTTGAAACTTCATAGGCAACCAGTGTAAACGTTCCAACTTCCAATACACTCTGAGAATGTGGATGCATAATAGTCATGGAGTCATGTTTGAACCACAAATTTTTGCCAAAAAATAATAAAAAAATTAACACTACATTTGTCTTCCTATTTCTATGACTATTGTTTTATTGTTTTCTTTTTCTTCTTTGTAGCATGAATGTTAAATCCCGGTGGAATATGTACTATGCATTAAAACTGTATAAGTCCAGAACACTGCAAATTTGCATGCATATAATCAACAATACAAGGCACGAGAGAGAATGCAACCCCGTAGTGTGCACAAGTTCTCAAGTCTGCATACGTTGTACACAATTTGATACTACACAAAAACACTCATAGTGCAAGGTCAAGGCAAAAGATGGCAAAGTTATGGCCAACAAAGAGATGATAGAAGAAGACAAAAATAAGGCAAATTCAAGCATAAAGATTTAAAAGAATGGTAACTTTAACCAAAGCAATAAAATAATTTATTTTATTTTATTTTGGGAAACTTGGTCATTAAATGAAGCGTTGTAGGAAAAGAAGTTTGGTATTTCTCATTTAGTGCCTAAAAAACATTCAAACAATAAAGTCGAAAAGGAACAAGATAGCAATGGTGATGTTGAAGAAGGAAAGGGAGACCATAAACACTTTATTACTTCACTAGTGGCAATTAATACATCAAAAGAAGCATGTTAAATAGACTTAGGTGTCACAGGGCGCATGATACACAAAAATGAGTACTTTGCCTTGTTGGATGGTGTTAAACATACATGGAATGTGGACCACCAGAGTAGGATAAATCACATGTTCTCTTTATTCACAAGTGATATACATTTATAATACATCTTAATGACCCTTGGTTTCCATATATCAAGTGGTCTCTTGGACTCCCTTTGACTGTTTACATTCCACACCAACCCTTAGCAGATTAGGTATCCAACATTCCCCCCTTAATCCGAAGGGGTATATACGAGTCCAAGAAGAGAGCTCTAACACAAAAATACAACAATGAATGACAACAATAAGCTGAATGTGCTCTCTAAAATGATGGCATAAGGTGGGAGAACTTGAGGTCTCAACTGACGGTGGTTTAAGGATGACCACAAACACTGGAACACTTAGTGTAGTTCCTGGAACCCTTCTAAATCTGGAAAGAAGCTGAAATCTTCTGCTAGAGGAAGTGTCCCTAATGCTTTGGAGAGGGAGATCTTCAACTTGGAAGAAGGGAGGTCTACAACCTGCAGTGGTTTAAGGAAGGCCACCAACCAAGGCAATGCTTAGTGCGATTCCCAAAACTCTTCCAAATCTGGCAAGAAGCTAAAGTCTTTTGCTAGAGGAAGTGTTCATAATGCTTTGGAGAGGGAGACCTTCAACCTGGAAAAGGGAGATCTACAACCTGTGGTGGTTTAAGGAAGGCCACCAACCAAAGACATGCTTAGGGGCTTCTGTATCTTTGGCTACAACTCAGAATCTGGGTATGGCTATCACTGGTTGTAGGCTCAGGTAACATTGTAGGCTCATGCAACATCGTAGCCTCAGGCAACAGGTTCAGGTCGTGGCTCAGGCTCGCTTGATTTATCTTTGAAACTTGTAGATGACCATCGATTCCCCCCTTGTCAGATACAAGGTGAGAAGATGGAGAAAAGTCAACTGTAAGACTTTTTAGTTCTTGTGAACAAATTCTGTGATATGAGCGAACTATCATCTTGGCTGTTGAAGCCCATTGTCAAGAAGCGATCCATCCAAGGTTCTTGTAGGAGGCTTGTTTTTGAAGCATCTGTTTGAAGAATGAGTGTGTTGATTGTTAGCACTCAAACTAGCACGAGACCTAAGGTGAACCCCTAAAGGGCAAATGTTAGGCCAAAGGCAACAAATGGAGTCTTAACCCACTGTCAGCTCAGCTAAGGATCCCTTCTATTTGCGGAATTTCACCGATGGGAGGAGACTCGATATGTATGGAGTCACCCACAAATGATAAGTCAGTGGATATGAGTGACCCAGACCCTTTCCGAGAAGGTTTTGAAAGATGGAGCTTGGTTGCTTTCTAAGTAAGGTACTATGCTCTTCTAGGGAAAGGAAGAGGATTTTTTTTTTGGGGAGGGGGGGGGTTAGGTGTATGAGGATAGGCTTTGAAAGGAGTTCCCCGCACCCTAAATCCTTGTTAAAGTTGGTATCTTGGATGGTTCTTAAAGAATGGTCCTTTGAAGGAGTGGGACCACACGGGGTCAATTGGACCCAGTCTAGGGTAGGAGGAAGGTATGAAATAATCAATGATTTTCTTACCCTAAACAAGGTGGGAAGGATCAAAGAAAGAATATCACTCAATGATGTTGTTTTGATCCTGGGAAGTGCTAGCCTTGGGGATGGCAGGGCAAGATTTGATCTTGGAGCTAGGGCTTGGATTTTCTTCCAATTCCACCGTCAGAATGTCTTCAAATTTGGAGGAGGGCTAGAGGAAAGGCCAACGCAGGAGACCCTAGGGGATCATTTTTTTTAGTGGCTAACTTGTCGAGAAATTGATGCCCTAGGCACGCCAATGTGGCTAAACTTGGGAGAAGGTGAAAGAATAGGAGTTTTGGTGACCGCCCTTGGTAGATTAGTGCCTTAATGCTTGGGAGAATGGAGTCTATGTTGATTATGTGTAATATTTCTTGGTTTCTAGTCAAGGAGGCCTCAGAATTGCTTCACAAACCCTCTAGGTCAAGTGAAAGCAATCTTGTAGCTTTTATACTTCAAATGCACGAGCAGAATGGCTTGTCAAGTTCAAATTTCACCTCTAGGAGATTTCGCTCATACTACATGGGCCAATGCATGGAGGGAGCATTATAAGAAAGACAATCACACAATATTAAGCAATAATTTGCATGCAACAACTAACCTTAAAACAACGAAAATCCCATCCAGCATATATGACAAAAGTAACAAGAATAGCATCAAAAATTTTGTACTTACATGCAATAGAGTATATCCAACCATTCACAAATGACAATAAAGAAGCTCCAAGAGAAGATAGACCAATAACCATACATCAAAATTCATCCATAAATGCTCCAATTCATCCTCCAGCAAAAAGTGTAAAATTCTCTAAAGAAGAGAGAGATCTAATCCAAAGTGATGATGATAAATGATCTCGTGTCACTTGTTTTTATACACATCTAAGTGTTCGAATTAGCCTCCTTGGCCTACATAAGCCCCAGAAATGAAATAATGTGCTAATAATACAACCTTTTGGTGACAAGCCCACCAAACTAGCTCACAAATGAAAAAGTAAGCCTCTCAAGAGGTCAAATAATAGTCTATGCATGTCGTAGGGCCCTCTAACAGGCCTAATGAGGTCCATGGGTGCCACAATGAAGAATAGGAGCCTCAAAAGCAGTGGACAAGGGGTTGGTCCCTTGTAATAACTTGTGGTGCTCCAAATGACATGCGGGGGCACACAAGTGTCCTCATGGGTTTCCAAACAAATCGAAGATGCCTGTAGGTCGCCCTCAAGGGCTAAGATGATGGTGTAGGAGTCCTGGATCATCTGCCAAGTGTATGGTGTAGATGTGGGGCCGGCTGAGCATGATGGATCAAGTGGATCCTCCTCATCCAATAGATGAATCAAAAGCAATCTCTGAATGGCTGTGGGGATCCATGGAGTGTACTCTGCTGCTGTGGAGGCCCATAGCTCTTAATGCTCACCCTACATGTGCCAATGTAGCCCTCGCGAGGGTTAGGACCCCGTATAGGGAGACCAAACCACAAATGGAAACCATATGCAATCCTGCATAAGATCCAATGCGTCCCCTAGGCTTCCAGTACAACAAGTCATTAGAGAAATCGAGCAAATGAGGTTATTTAATCATGGACCACAGGTGGGGACTTCATAATGGCCCGCCTTTCCATAATGGGCTTTGGGATGTGCCAATGTCTCCTAAAATCCCAATGGGGTTAACCAAGTACCCTATTAGGTGGTTTCTGCTTCTAAAGGGGATAATATAGTCAAGGTACATCTGTCAAAAGGTGGTGGCATGTGGCAGATAGGTGAATGAGGTAGGGAATGAGATGGGGCAACCTTGGGTCACATGCTGGGGTACAAGGGTAGCTAATAAGAGGGAAGCCTATGCTTGGGTTTATAATGTGTAGGAGGGAGCGGTTGCGGTACATGAGGTGCTTCGACTTTGATTTTTCCACCCTTCTTTATATGCCTTTTGCCTTTTTATGATTTTCTTTGATTAACTGCTCGGGGATCAAGGAGTTAGAGCATGATGTATAAGATATAAAAGTGAATACCCCCCTTTAAGGTGGGGCAGTTCATCTCCCACCAGTGGTTGGGACAGTCATGGGTTCCTATATGATAAAGAAGGCTAATAGATCCTGTTGGAACCAGGGTGATGGCCATGATGATGGGGTAGAGCTCATGTATTGGCTTTTGCCCATGTGCTGAATGTTTTTGTCCCGACCATTTTTTGCATTTTGTGGTACTTTTCCTGTTGAATGTAGCCATATATGCTTTTAACTTTCTTTTCAGCTACATCAACCTCCAGGCTTCATTCCAGGCCATGACCCAAGGTGTGGGCAAGGGGAAGGGGGGAGCTGACCCTACGTGGACTTGATGGAGGAATGTGGACCCAGGTGGGAGAAATGATGGATGGGGTGATAATGGATGGAAAGAGGGTAATATAAGTCGATAAGGGAACGAGACCACACAACCAAAATCAGGGTTCCTCGTGAAATACGATCCCTGGAACCAAATGGTCAATAAAAGAGATCGCACAGGACTCGAAACCAAGGTTAATATTTAAAAGGGGTCTAGGGGACAGAAGCACAGACCTAGGCCTTTATTTTCGCCGAATCCCCCCATTAATCCATGTCTAGAAGTGTCCTTGATAAGCAAACTACAATAATCAATTTCCAAATGACGAGGCATACCTTTAGATTCGGGAGGTCCACCTTCAAACATACGATCATGGTAGATGGGCGAGGGACCACATGGCTGGCTCAGGTGGTGGAGAAATGGCACAATGAGCTAGTTGATGGCTGTAAAGGGTTGCTAGCTGCCGGTTGAGGACCATCTTGGAGAATTTTTTTCTCCTAGGGATATTACCCACAAAATGGTGAGTAACATCTGGCTCCAACTAGGACATGATCTCTCAAAGAAGTGGGCGAAGCTACTCAAATGGGAGGTCACGAGAACTCCAACAATCTCTTGGCTACCGTAGACCTGTCACCTGCACATATAATAGATGGAAAAACACGGGGCAACATGCTTTCACGACATCTTATGATCACACATGCTAATATGTTAAGCCATAAAATCAATAGAAAATAAAATATGTAAGTTTTAATTCAGATGCATCTAATCTACCATGAGAAATATCATATCATGTTAATTCTAATGAGAAAATGAACATGCAATGCATCCTACCCTAACATGCATATAGTAAGGCTAATACCAAGTATAATCATAAAGCTAGTGCAACCAACATATCTTTATATCAATATACATATGCCTGCTAGTATGATTACTCATGTAGCAACCCCCAAATCGAATGTGGACATAGTCACATGGCGGATGAAGCGGGTGGGAGGTGGGAAAATATGATCTCCATTCGAAGTAGAGGGAGGTCCTAGGAGAAAGAAAACTGGTCATTCTAGAAGTCCAGGGCTCTCCTTCTAGGTACAAAATGGAGGAATGAATGATCACTGTTGAGAATTCCTCATCACAATCACTGCTTGTAATATCATGCTTTGAGGATGTCACATAGTTGTGATGAGAGGGGAACGAAGGGTGAGAGAAAGAAGGAGTGCAACAAATAGGTCTCTCAATGTGATGGTCACAACGGAGAGGGGAGGTCGCGGAGTGATCATGATCCCGAGGATGGGTCAAAGGGGATAAAGTATACTCAATGAAGGGTTCTTCCTTGACACCATATTCAGAAAGGGGAAAGGGGGCATTGTTGCTGGAGGTCATATCAAAAGATACGAGGGAATTACTTGAGGAAGACTCAAGGTGATGAACAAGAGGGAAAGGCAAAGGGGTGGGCGGAGTGTCATATTCAACGAGATTTCCTTCCCCACAATTTAAAGGCTCAAGTGATTTGAATACATAGTCATGAGGTGGGTTGGTGGGAGCCTCATTGCTTTCCTCATTATAAGTATCAAAGATTGGGATTTCGTTAAAAGGAGAATCACTCATTTCGAACTGTCCTTCTTCATGCAAAGGAAAATAATAATTCTCCTTCCCAAAGGTATCGATGGATATGTCATCAAAAGTAATGTTCGGGATAAAGGAAAAATCAATCTCAATCTCATCTTCCCCGTTAGTATCATAAATGGGAGCACAATCAAATTGGGGCCCAATAATTTCCCACTTCTCCTTTTCAATGAGGAAATAATCTCCAATGTCACTTTCCAAGGAGCTTACGGGATCACCTTCCTCAAGGTTTTCAAAAGGAGATTCCTCAGGAGTGATAACCTTGAGAAAGGTAAGGTCAGTCTTGGCCTTACTTTCCATAACTTCATTGTCCTCAACACATGTGCTCTCAAAATCATCCTGCCTGTCTTGCAGCCCCAACGAGGACTCATCTTCCTGCTCATCACCGAGGTCCTTAAGGTCATCTTCATCTTGGTTGGTTGACAAGTGAGACCTCTCTTCTTCTCTCTTCTCTTGAAGAACAATGGCTAGGGTATTTGTTACATGATTCTGGTAGTATGCTTCTAGGAGGATAACATTAGTAGGGTTCTCTTTATATTCACATTTCATCTTATGAAGCTTCACTTCATCATACAAGCAGGAGAAAACTTCATTAGAATTATATTCCCTTACTGCTTCCCTGCATGACCTACTATATTCATCCATCCTTTCTTGCGTGATTTGGAGGCTCTTGGGATCCACCTCTTCGTCATCCCCAGAGGAGGTATTCCTTTTCATATTAATGAGGTTATCCAAAATATTCACAAGACAAGTTATGTGAGCAAGGTCAAGGAGACGACTAGGATACTCTTCGTAAGCACACCTTACTAGGTCGAGTTGTACTTCTTGCGACCTATAAAACGCGAGTATGAATTCCATATCCAAGCTCTCCAACATATTTTGAAAAATTCCTGCATATTCCACAACTTTCTTTTGCAACTCTTGAATCTCTTGGTTATTGAGTTTTTCAAATATAGGACCAAGAGAAATCTCCATCTTCTATGGTTTTGCATATTAAGATTATAATGGAGTCGCCAGGGTGAATTAAACTGCTTTGATCGATGCTTGCTTCTGTTGAAGAATCTAGGGCAATAAGAGTTAATGCGATTCTTCTTAGCATGATAACTATTTGTGAGGTGTTTTAACTTTTTCTTCTTAGTACAACCTTTCCTTTCCAAAACCTCTCACTCTTTGAGAGGAAAACACACACAAATTCTTCTTATAGAGATTCCAATTGACGAATACCAAGACCATGACCCTTGACCTATTTAGCCACTCCAAGACCAAGACACCAATCCTCTTCTTTGTCACTGCTTGAGATCATTATCTTTGCTGCACCATTGAGGCCATCACTACTGCACCACCAAGATCTTCATTACTGCTGCAAAACCATTGTTGCACCTTCACTGAGGTCTTCAACATAACAACGAGATCTTCATATACATGAATGAGAGTTGTACCGAGGTCACTGTTGCATCATTGCTACACCACTGATATCTTCATTGGAACACCATTGAGACCATGATTGCATCTATGCTGGGATCATGACTGTATCTAGAATGTAAGCTGAGATAGAGTGTATTATTGTGTGATTATAGAGATCCTTATCATCACAAATATACCAAGACTGTAACCACGTTTAGTATGCTGAGACAGTGGTGACTGTGTTTATAATATATGTCGAGACAATGCATGTTTACCAAGATCCTTCTTGAGACTATGACTGCGTCTTAGTATGCTGACACAATGAGTGTTTACCGAGATCCTTCTTGAGACTATAACTGCTTCTTAGTATGCTGAGACAGTGGTGACTGTGTTTATAATATATGTCGAGACAATGCATGTTTATCAAGATCCTTCTTGAGACTATGACTGTGTCTTAGTATGCCGAGACAATGAGTGTATATCGAGATCCTTCTTGAGACTATGACTGCATCTTAGTACGCTGAGACAGTGAGTATTTAAGACAGTGAGAAGACAGAGACATTACCTCTGTACTACCCATACAGAGATCCTTCCTTATCCAAGAACCTGAACTCCTGTACTTCGACTAAAATTCCTGCGCCACTGTACTTGCATGCGAAGATCTCACTATACCTATCCGAAGTCCTGAAAAATTGTGATTTCATCCGAAATTCTCAGATGAATATGAGTTCTGTACACATCTTCTGCGCCGACCCTAGCTGGAAATTTATAGTGGTTTCGTCTCCATAATAAGCTGACATGTGTTAGTGAACTGTTGTGTCTTTATTTTAGAGCCGACATGATTGTATTTAATTCGTTTTCCCAGCCGACGTCACAATGAGGATGGTGCATGTCATTTTCGAGGGCTTCTTCAAGTATAACATGACTTTATAGTCATTACAATGACTCTTATCCATTATGATAAATCCTAAAGACATCAAGAAGAAGTCTTTGACTTATGAATAATACTTCTTGCTCATGAAACCCATGATGCAAGGCAAAAATAATTTTATTCTTCATCATTTACAAAGATCATTACACTATGAATATTGAACCTAGTTATACTTCCTTCAACACTCCCTTTTAACTAGGGAGGTATTCATAATGGTACTTGGTCATTCTCAATTTGAAGAATTTCTCATAAGAATAATTGGATTGGTAATCCCATCTGTATAGCATCATATCAACCAACATTGTCACAGTGCAAGGCCTTGACTAACAACTCCTTCTCTCCACGAGACCATGAGCTACAATGCTGGCGAGACCAATGACTATAGACACTTTCGTCATTGTCTCTCAAGGTACATATCCACCCGGGTGTTCACTGAGTATGAACTTCTAGGGCTATTCTTATCTTGGGTTCCCAACCCTCAAAGAATATTGGTCCTCTTGCCTACTCTTTTCTTGGATGCCCTGCACATCCTCAAAGAGCATCAGATGCTAGATGATTACCCAATCCTCCATTCTTTCTTTCCAAATGAAGACAAGAATATTTTGTCTATCTCTCCTTCTCAACTAGGGAAGGTACATCCATCATGTGTCTACATTTCTCTTCATGCCCTTCACTAAGACTTATGGTTGTTAGTCCTAGTCTAGTGCGTGACATGTGAATTAGAAAAACACAATTGTTACTACTTTTTAATCAGGGGTGACCCAATCCAAGCTCCCTCTTGATCAGGGACCTGTTAGAGCTCCCTCTTAACAAGAGACTCTCCTTTTTCATCAGCGACTTCTTCTTCGTGGGTCCTTTAGTTGCTTGATCAACTTCTTTCCTTGATGTCATGAAATTTATTTGAGCTTTTTCCTTGTAGGGCATCAACCATCAATCACTTTCCTTCTTGGTTTGTCATGTCATTCCTTTCTTCATGGAAAGTGACCTTCTTGATACATATATGGAACCTTCTTCATATGACTACTTCTTTCCCATCATGCTACTTCCATCCACCACATGAATACTAGTTGTACTTGTACTTACAACTCTTGTTCGAGTAGCCTTGCATGAACTCATCCAGATATTATTCAAGAAATCAAAACATAATATTAAATCAAATCATACCTTACGAGATGGCTCTTCATCATGACATCTTCCAGTAGGTATCAACATCCTGCATACATATTGACACACCTCCCAAAGATATCCATTGTCAAGGGTCTTCATTATCAGAGTCTTCATATCTCTCTGGGAGATTTCTTAGTCAAGTCTTCTTGGTCTTTTGGATGTTGATCGTCTTCATCAGGGTTGCATATCGATCTCTTCCTTCTTCACACATTCCATTCCCAAGATCTTTCAATCAGAGTTTCTTAATTGTAGTCAACCACCTCATACTTCATATGAGGACATATTATGTTGATTTCATCTAGTGTTACTTATGCCTTTTTGCATCTTTTCAGAGGAGGAGATCCTTTTCCCTTGATCATGCTTCTTAAGATAGAAGTGATGATCTATATTACTTGCAACCATACGACATCACATTATAAAATTAAATACATGCATACATACCTCATTTCACCTTTAGGTCATCTAGGCTTCTTCCAACAGCTTTCTTGATTGAAGTGTCTTCAATCCCTTGATATGCTTCTATTCTTATGTCATCATAACATTATCCATGAATTCCATGAGTTGGAGTTCTTGATGAACACTTGCTTCCTCTCTAGATTAGTGAACCCTACGATGAGGATTCCATAAGAGAATTTTGAGGATCTTGTATATCCCCAACGGACAGATGTTTTCTTTTTGATTTGATATATGATGAGCCTTGTCCTAGATGATTCCTTCCTTTCCTTCAATGTCTACTAAGATTCCCAAGAGCTATATCCTACATGTTTGTCTGCTATCGATTTTTTACTTCATGATTCCCATGGTGATGTCACAAGCTCTTGTATCTAATTGTGAGACGCACATGGAATGTGGACAACCAAATAAGGTAAAGAGTGAATGCCTTTACTATTAACAATGATACACATTTATAATACATGGGAGTGACCATTGGATTCCATATTCCAAGGTCTCTTGGACTTCGGTGGCTGTTCACATTCCACACCAACCCATAGAGGATTAGGTGTCCAACATTCCCCCCCTTAATCCGAAGGGGTATGTATGAGTCCAAGAAAAGAGTTGTAATACAAAATGTGCAAAAATGCATGGCATCACTAGGCTGAATGTGCTTTCTGAAATGTTGGTATAAGGGGGGTGGTTTAAGGATGACCACCAACACTGGAATGCTTAGTGCAGTTCTCGGAACTCTTTCAAATCTGGCATGAAGCTGAGGTCTTCTGCTAGAGGAAGTGCTAATGTTTTGAAGAGGGAAACCTTCAACTTTGAAAGGGAGGTCTCAACTTGTGATGGTTTAAGGATCACCACCAAACGAAGGCATGCTTAGGGGCATCTTTGTCTCTGGCTACAACTCTGAATCTCGTATGGCAGGTTGTGGCTCATGCTCGCTTGATGTGGCTTTGAAGCCTGTAGATGACCATCACTTTTCCCCTCTGTCAGATACAAGGTGAGATGATGGAGAAAAATCAACTGCAAGATTGTTCAATACTCTAGAACAAGTTCTGACATATCACTGAAATACCTTCTTGGCTGTTGAATCCCATTGCCAAGAAGCGATTCATCCAAGATGAATCTTTGTTCTTGCAGGAGGCTAGTTTTTGAAGCATCTGTTTGAAGAATGAGTGGTTTTATGACAGTGCTCACATGGATGAAGATAAAAACAATGATCTTTCATATGGCCAACTCGATCATAGTGTTGGCATTTAACAACTTTTGGTTGCGAATGTGGAGAAACAGAATCTGGAACAAGTGAAGGTGAACTGCCATGAAGAAACCCAACACTTTGAAATTGAATATGAAAGGACAATTCCTTGTCATATCCAAGACACGGTTTTGTGCTTGTTATGGACAAGCTCTTCCCAAGGTCTGACGATGGGCTTGGGAAGTGCATACTGAACTTCTGCATCTGCATGTAACTTTGCCGCTTCATTGGGCACTGGATCTGAATTAACTTGCTACTTATGGGAGTTTGTTTCAATGTTCTAAACAAAAACAGGTTCAGAATGATGACTCCACAGCTGTAATTCTTCCTACTGCAGTTGAGATTCAAGCTACAAGAAATCAATATGTTCTTGTGCATATTGTAGACAGGTCTGAATTTCAAAGAGAGATTCTTTGTTGATTTCAACTATGTTGTCCTCAGTAGATAGGATTAGATTGCCTAATAAGTCTAGCAAATGATCAAGTTTTGCCATTTTCTCAGCAAAGAAGTAAAGGCTCAACAATCCTAGTGGAGATTGTAGCAGGGCTAGACAAACCTCAACTATTGAAGATTTAAAAAATGAAGAATACGAGTTGTGCATCAAACCATCATTGACTATATAATGCAGGCATAAATTTTTCTTGATTCATTTAGTGATGCCACCTAGAGAATGTCTTTCTTCAGTCCTATGCATGAAATGGTTCGGATACTGCGAGTAGTGCGAGATTCACTGCTTTAATGATAACTTCAGTTTATTGCATGGAGCAAAAATTACAATAATGAAATACAAGAGAGCTCCTTGTGTAAGAAATTCGACTATGCTATGTTCCTCCCCATGAAGTAATTCATATCCCCTCTCAAAAGCCTTTGACTAAGCCTTCTAGACAACTGTAGAGATTTAATTATATGTTTTGATTTGGGTCAACACAAAGTCGAATTCATAAGAGTCGAGAGTAGCTTGACTCAGCTTGACCCTCAGTTACTCATTGGTTACTTAGAGATTTGTATTTATGGAATCTATATGTCAAGCCATAGAAATTACAGGCCTTTGAATAGTGATCAAACTCATTCCAAATTGATTGTAACTTTACTCTTAAATTGACGGAATCCTTCGACGACTGGCTTAATAGATGGCCAGGCAGAGGGGACACGTTGGCCCTGTCGGAATACTGTTGGATGATTGGCCAGTAAAACACAAAAGGCATTCGTCCAACTTCCCACACTTTAACGTAATCTTTGCTTCCAACTCCGTCGATGGTCACAACAATTTTTTCGATAAAACAACAGCGTCCATCATCGTGCAGCTTCGTATGAAGTTTTGGTATGTCTGCGGCTTGTCACAATGACTCACCACGGACCACATCAAGTCCACCTGGGCGTTCACCCTCTGGACCACAATCGACGAGCAATGATCTGGTGGTGTCTCGTGTGTGTGCTACTAGGCAATTATATCCCACAGGACCGCATACTCTTTCTCTCTTAGACCAAACAAGATCGGATTCAAACCCAGAACTAGACTTTGTAGAGGCCCTAGCGTGGATATATTAACACCAACGTGGAAATATTAACATCAATGTCGATATATTAACACCAGCGTGGATATATGAAAATTGTGGCACCAGAGTGGTATACGAAACTGTGACGGGAGGTGGAGTATTGACTGGTGGATTTACCACCCGTGTGTAGGAGCCATCATTTAGAGGGGAGTTTTCGACAGTGCGTGGGAGGAACCGAGGTATGCAGGTGAGGCACGAGCAGCGTAGGGGTGAGCAACGTTGTATGGTTGGAGAGCAGTGTGTAGCAAATTGTTCAACGAGAGGTATTACGACCAATACAACAGAGGTACTGAAAAGACTAATCAGTTTCTTCAGACTTGGAATGGAACAGTAAAAATATTGGATCAAGCATGAATGTGTGGGAATACCACCAGATATCTTGACCAGTAAACAATGTTACAAGGCATACTAACCACATACAACGTGCCAAGGAAGGCGTAACATACCAAATGGCGTGCACTTCCGGTTTTAATGCCCAACGGTCAACCTCTAGTTTCAATGCATAGCACCTCCAATCAACACAGATTTCAGTGTAGATTAGCTCTCCCCGTAGACCCACCAACTCACTGTATTAGCCACACCATGCCATGACAACACCGTATGGAGGGATTTTAAACATGACTATTATTAAAATCGATTGTGGAGAGGGGAGCGGAGAGATTTGAATGGCAGAATTGAGGTGTCATTCTGCAGAATATAGGCAGCACAGAGGTAGAGAGGCAGAAAATTCAGCTGGAATGTAGCTTAGAAGTGCAGGACTGAAATGCACAGAAAAGACCACAAAATTAGTGGTTCAGATTTGAGCAGGGCCAGAATTGGCCGGCTCTGATACCATGTTAGACACACATGGAATGTGGACAACCAAATAAGGTAAAGAGTGAATGCATTTACTATTAACAATGATACACATTTATAATACATGGGAATGACCATTGGATTCCATATTCCAAGGTCTCTTGGACTCCGGTCGTTGTTCACAGTCCACACCAACCCATAGAGGATTAGGTGTCCAACACTAATGCTTTCATGATGCCACGATGCATCTTAATATCATGGTCTTCTCTTTAACGAAAGATCGAGGAGCTTATGATAATACCCTTGAGGGAGGCCATCTTAATTGTAGTGGAGATTTGTTCCTCCTTCTTTCCTTGGCCCGATTCTTCTTAGCATGATAACTACTTGTGAGGCATTTTAACTTTTTCTTCGTAGTGCAATCTTTCCTTATTATTAGAGTGTGTCTACTTAGTTCATCAAATAGCTACCAAAAATAAAAGAGACAAGAACACAAGATGTTGCCATTCTACCAGGGCCAAAACCTCTCACTCTTTGAGAGGAAAACCCGCACAAATTCTTCTTATAGAGATTCCAATTGACGAATACCAAGACCATGACCCTTGACCTATTTAGCCACTCCAAGACCAAGACACCAATCCTCTTCTTTGTCACTGCTTGAGATCATTATCTTTGCTGCACCACTGAGGTCATCACTACTGCACCACCAAGATCTTCATTACTGCTGCAACACCATTGCTGCACCTTCACCGAGGTCTTCAACATAACAACGAGATCTTGATATACATGAATGAGCGCTGTACTGAGGTCACTGTTGCATCATTGCTATACCACTGAGATCTTCATTGGAACACCATCGAGAACATGATTGCATCTATGCTGGGATCATGAATGTATCTAGAATGTAAGTTGAGATAGAGTGTATCATTGTGTGATTGTAGAGATCCTTATCATCACAAATATACCAAGACTGTAACCGCGTTTAGTATGCCGAGACAGTTGTGACTGTGTTTATAATATATGTCGAGACAATGCGTGTTTACCAAGATCCTTCTTGAGACTATGAATGCATATCAGTATGCCGAGACAATGAGTGTTTACTGAGATCCTTTTTGAGACTATGTCTGCGTCTTAGTATGCCGAAACAGTGAGTATCTAAGATAGTGAGAAGACAGAGACATTACCTCTGTAATACCCATACAAAGATCCTTTCTTATCTGAGAACCTGAACTCTTGTACTTCAACTGAAATTCTTGCACCCCTGTACTTGCATGCGAAGATCTCACTATACCTATCCGAAGTCCTGCAACATTGTAATTTCATCCGAAAATCTCAGATGAATCCGAGTTTTGTACACATCTTTTGCGTAGACCCTAGCTGGGTATTTATAGTGGTTTTGTCTCCATAATACACTGACATGTGTTAGTGAATTATTGTCTTTCTTTTAGAGCCGACATGACTGTATTTAATTCGTTTTCTCAGCCGACGTGACAATGAGGATGGTGCTTGTCATTTTCAAGGGCTTCTTCAAGTATAACATGACTTTATGGTCATTACAATGACTCTTATCCATTATGATAAATCCTTAAGACATCAAGAAGAAGTCTTTGACCTATGAATAATACTTCTTGCTCATGAAGCCCATGATGCAAGTCAAAAATAATTTTATTCTTTTTATTTCATAATTTACAAATATCATTACACTATGAAGACCGAACCTAGTTACACTTCCTTCAGCAATTTCACCCTACAAGCATTAACTTTAAAGCTCAATGAAGAACTAGGGCTTCGTTCTTCCAGCAGAGTCGCAGTAATGATATGTCGTACGGGGAACAAAACACATGTCTCGTGTCCCCGACAATGACGCCAAAATGTTACCGCTCAAACTAGGAAGGGACCTAAGGGGAATCCCTAAAGGGCAAATGCTAGGCCAAGGGAAAAAAATGGAGTCTTATCCCACTATCACCTCAACTAAGGCTCCCTTCTATTTGCGGACTTTCGCCGATGGGAGGAGACCTGATATGTATGGAGTCACCCATAAATGATAAGTCAATGGATATGAGTGACCCAGACACTTTCTCAGAAGATTTTGAAAGATGGAGCTTGCTTGCTTTCTAAGCAAGGTACTACGCTCTTCTAGGGAAAGGAAGAGGATTTTGGGGGTGGTTAGGTGTATGAGAATAGGCTTTGAAAGGAGTTCCCCACACCCTAAATTCTTGTTAAAGTTGGTATCTCGGATGGTTCTTGAAGAATGGTTCTTTGGAGGAGCGGGACCACACGGGCCAAGTGGACCCGGTCTAGGGTATGAGGAAGGTATGAAATAATCAATGATTTTCTTACCCTAGACAAAGTGGGAAGGATCAAAGAAATAATTTCACTCAATGATGTCGTTTTGATCCTCGGAAGTGCTAGCCTTAGGGATGGCAGGGCAAGCTTTGATCTTGGAGCTAGGGCTTGGATTTTCTTGCAATTCCACTGTCGGAATGTCTTCAAATTTGGAGGGCTAGAGGAAAGGCTAGCACATGAGACCCTAGGAGATCGAATTTTTTTAGTGGCTAGCTTGTCGGGAAATTGATGCCTTAGACACCCCAATGTGGCTAGACTTGGGAGAAGGTGAAAGAATAAGAGTTTTGGGTAGATCAATGCTTAAATGCTTGGGAGAATGGAGTCTATGTTGATTATGTGTAAGATTTCTTGGTTTCTAGTCAAGGAGGCCTCAAAATTGCTTCACAAACCCTCTAGGTCAAGTCAAAGCAATCTTGCAGCTTTTATACTTCAAATGCACAAGAGGAATGGCTTGTCAAGGTCAAATTTTACCTCTAGGAGATTTTGCTCATACTACATGGGCCAATGCATGGAGGGAACGCTATAATAGAGACAATCCCACAATATTAAGCAATAATTTGCATGCAACAATTAACCTTAAAACAACGAAAATCCCATCCAGCATATGACAAAAGTAACAAGAATGTTATGAATATAATTCATAATAAGTAAATAAATAAAATAAATGTAAATATTAAATAGTCATTAAGTTAAGTGAAAAGGCATGTTTAAAAGACATGCCTAGTCGCGAAAGGACACTTGCTTAGGTATATATATGCGGGTCCTCATTGTAACATTCATCACTTGTACAATTTTTATATATAATAAATTATTATTACAAAATACCTCTTGTGTATTTTTACATTTAAGTCAACAAGCTATCATTTTTTATGCTTCAGTGGTATTAGAGCCATGGCACACAATATAATCATGTGAGTCTTTGAACGCTATTCACCACACAATATGCCATTACATTTACGTCCTGAATTCATGGAGCAGTTTAGTAAAATCCAAGAAGCATTTTAGTGTTTAGAAAAATCATATTCAGAAGTTAAAGCATGTCGGAAGGAAATCGATAATAAGGAAAATGATATAGATGATGATTTCGATGAAGCTTATATAGATCAAGATGAGGATTCAGATAAAGTTGATCTTGATGTGAATGAGGATGATCTAGATCAAGATAATGATTTCGATGAAGCTGATATAGATCAAGATGAGGGTTCCGATGAAGCTAGTCTTGATATGGATGAGAATGTTGCAAAAGATTCTCGAGCTGAAATTTCAGAAGGTAAGGTCAAAGATGCTGCAGTTGTGGCAAAAGTCAAGATGGAAGAACAAAGCACTGAAGATGATACTCCCGCTGAGGACATAGTCTCAGAAAGCAATGGTCTACCCTTGGAGGAAGAGAATGACTTCTTAGATATATTTAGAAGTTAATTTGTGGAAGATAATTCAAAAGAAGAAGATGATGCTGGTAATGCTTTGCAAGGTCAAAATAAGACACTGCAGTTAAAGATTGATAAGCACAAGAAACAGTTAGAGATACTTAAATAGAAGGATCCTAAATTTTTGAAATTTTTAAAAGAACATGAAAAGGAACTTCCTCAATTCAATCATGAATATACACTGACTTTGAAGAAGACAAAGAGAATCTCAAGGAAGGTGTTTTGAAGCCTGGTCAACTAGAAGAGAGCAACAACAAAAGTTTGAAATCAAAAAAGGTCCTCACAGCTGCTCATGTTGATGCTTAGTATCAAGAAATAAAGAAGCGATAAAACATAGGAGCTCTTCGTTACCTCCTGCAAGATTTTAGAACTGCATGTCACTATGGGGATGGGAGAAGAGATGATGCTTTTTCAATTTTGACAATTGTAAACAACAATACCTTTAACAAAATCATGATATCTGTTATTGGTGAGATTGATGGTATATTCAGGAAATTGCTGCGAATGCCTCTGTCAGGTGGAAAGAGGGAAGTGATTTTAGAAATGAAAGACTGTTAAATTGGCAACTAGGGCCAAACTCCATGTGGGTCAGCTTATTTATGACAGCTGATATTTTTATTGGATCCCTCTCGTCGAGAGGTGTAGGATTGTTCCAAAGATCATCCGATTCCGATAAGTATTTATGGAGATATGAATTTATTTTATTTATATAATTATTATCAAGCCGACCAGCACTTATGTAGGCTCTAGAAGCCCAACCGACGTGTCTATTCATCATCCTCATTTTGGTATAAATAGATGAGGATTTGATGTCATTTGGACACACTCTTTATGAGATCTCCTCCTCTCCACGTCTTGGGTTTTTGGAGAAGGAGAGACACTAAAGAATACGCTGGCCTAGGATGATGCCCTAGCTGATCCAACGCAGTTATGAAGACTCATATACACAGTCAATGGAACAGCCCTAAACACAGTCAAGGGAGGCACTTATACGCTGTTCAAGAAGCCCTCATACACAGTCAACGGAACAGCCCTAAACGCAGTCAAGGGAGGCACTCATACCCTGTTCAAACAGCCCTAAACACAGTCAATAGAAGAGCCCTAAAGACACAGCTAAGGAAACATCAAAAGAAGACCTAACCGCAGATCTAAGAGGCTCTCATCCATACCCAAAGGGAGGCCCTAATTCTGCAGCAAATAAACTCTAATATGCACAACAAACAAAGGATAGGACAGCGAGGTATGGAACGCTGTTTCAGGCAGGCTGAGGTGTTGCCTTGCGGATTGCAGTCTTGATCTTGAAGGCCGAGAATGAAAGGACTGTCTCAGAGCATTGTTGAAGGGTAAACCGTTCTGTTAAGAGAATGCCACAGTCAGTTTTGGGGTGAAAGGTTTATGTGTTGGGCTTGAAACTGCCCTTAAAGAGTAGCATGGAGGGCAGCACCCTATTGGAGGATAGCCACAGTAAGAAGAAGCAATTCTGGGTTAGTTTAAGGGTTGTTAGGGACTATGGTTGGGTGCCCTAACCAGTCCAGAATTGCTGCAGCCAAATTACCCTCCAACAGTGAGCTAATGCACACATTCTGAAGTGTATCTTGTATGTGTTGGGACAGTAGTTTGCTGTGATAGAAGAAGGTATTTTTCATATGCCTTAAGGACTGTTTGATAAGCCACAGCTATATAATGAAAGGCAGCATGATGATGAATGAGACCATGAAAGATGCAGCATGATGAGCATGTCAGTAAGGGGCAGCATGATGATAGGAGCAGATGGGAGGAGCTCAATGACTAGGTGCAGCATAGCGACATGAGTACAAGCTGCAACACTAAGTCAGGTGAAGACGTCACCTTGGAGAATCAGTTGAAGCAGAATGTCTTCAACTGATCTCATGTATCATCGTTATAGGAGACGATCTATGCTCAAATCTAGATAAGTCAAAGTGTTGACTTCTGTTGTAAATGTACTCTCTCTCTCTTTCTCTGCTGAACTTTGAAGATAAAAGAAGATTTGATCAAAGGGTTTCCCTACACATTGTGGGGTTTGTCCCTGGCTCGCGCCATATCTTGTGTCCTCTTGTCTTGGCTTGTCTTCTGCGTTTTGTATTTATGTTCTATCTGCAGTTTATCGTAATGCTGATGTGATTGCTAACTGTGAAAATTTAAATAAATTGCTCTAGCATAGAACATACCTAAACTTAACAAAGACACTCCACGATGGAAGGACCTTGAGGGTCTCATCAAGTCATATTTTGTCAACACAACAAACCTTGAACAGATTGAGTTCCTAAAGAACTATGTTGTGGAACTCTATGGAGTGGACTTTTCAAATGCTTATCAACATGTATTTACATTCATTAAACAGTTGGGAATGGTTTTACAACATGCTCTCACATTAAATACCAAGGAAGCACTGGAGAAGGCTTATAGATGGAAATATATGAATTGCCTTGAACTTTGGTTTAAATTTCTTTGTGCCAATGCCAACAATATTGACTTCCAACCTCCTTTTTATCCAATGGATGAGATTGTAATTGGAGTTGCTCATTCGGTGCCTACTGCACGCTATACACCTTTGAAGCTGAGATGTACTAAAATGTTAAACACACGTGCTTCTGCTAGAGGAATTTTTATTCATGTGGCTTCTTTACTTTTTGATATGATAGTGTAAAGAACTGGGCAGGACTCCAACAAGAGGATATGGGAAAGCTTCTGACTTTCCAATAGCATTAAAGTCGCCAAAAGTTTTCTTGAAAACTCGTGCTTTCTAAGACGACTGTGTATATTCTGTGCTTCATCATCTCACTGAACACTTGGCTCAATGTAACTATCATGTAGCTTTCCCTGACTTACCATTTAAAGTCCTTGTACCTTTACGATGTTTCCATGAAAGAAGCAACATTGGTAAAATTGAGACAAAGCAGAGAGAAAAGGAAGAGTTTTTCTTTCGTGCAACCCATTATTATAATAAGGCTTCCAGAATTGATAAACGTGAACGTTCTGCTTGGGTTGGAAAAGACCAATTGCTTCTAGCAAAAGGTGATCTTGAACAAGCATATGGTGCATTCAAAATTGTATTAGATGGACAGGCTGTTAATATTCTTGCTCTTCTTGGAAGGGCTGTACAATTCAACCGCGGACGATATACCGAGTCATTGGAGTTTTATAAGAAAGCTTTGCAAGTTTATCTTGGGTGCCCCGCAGCGATGAGACTTGGTTTAAGTTTGTGTCAATACAAATTGGGTCAGTTCAGGAAAGCCAGACAAGCTTTTGAGCGTGTTTTACAGTTAGACCCTGAAAATGTGGAAGCTTTGGTGGCACTTGGAATAATGGATTTGCAAATGAATGAATCAGAAGGCATTCATGAAGGAATGGAAAAAATGCGGAGGGCCTTTGAGTTATATCCATACTGTGCAATGTCATTAAATCATTTAGCCAACCATTTTTTCTTCACGGGGCAACATTTTCTTGTAAAACAGTTAACTAAGACTGCTCTTGCTTTAACGGATCATGCGTTGATGAAATCTCATTCTTATTATTATATTGCATGGTCTTATCATAATAGGTTGATTATGAGACTACATTTGCCCATTTTTTTGCGTCACAGGGGCTCTAGAGCTTCGTCCCCGAATATCTGCGGGTCTTCTACCACGATATGCGTCGGCTCCCTTGATTCTCACTGTGGCGTTGACCATGCCTCTGTGATGACAGTCCCCACTACTATCACCACTGTCTGCACCATTCAAACAGTGCATTGACTACTTTGTCCACAAACCTTGATGTTGTCCGCAAACCTCGATGCGAACATCCGACAGACCATTTTGTCAAAACCTACACGCTGTCGTTTATCAGCGACCAATACACCAACGACTCCATGTGCCCTTCAATTAAAAGTTTCATATTTCCCAACCGCAGTTGTTCCCCGTTGCACCGCAACTACCTGCGTATCCCCTCTTTGTCCTTGCAGCGTGGTCTATCGAGCCGTCAGCATCAATGCTTCCACCATTCTTCGCTCCTGCATTGACGACAGCAACACATACCTGTCAGCCTGTACCGACGACAACAACGCAAGCAACACGCTGTGCCCTGTGGCCAGTTCTCCGCTCCTGCATCGACGACAACAACACACATAGCATCGTTAAAGATTGATTGTCCTAAACGATGTGCTTCGGTCAACGGTTGGTGTTGTTTTGATCGGGCGTATAAGCATAAGCCATCCGGTTAAATTCATATAAATTAATTAAAATCTATTAATCAATTCATATAAATTAATTAATCTTAATAATCTAATTAATTAATTTATATAATTTTAATTAATTAAAAAAAGTATTATATATAATAATATATATATATATATCAATAACTCGGGATTCAGACAGTGTTTCAGCGAATTACATATGTCGAGATAACAAACACAAGATGAAGAACAACGAATTACATATGTCGAGATGACAAACACAAGATGAAGAAATTGTTAGCAATACAACTTTGAGGACAAAGCTTCTGAAGGAAGGGGCTATGTTATGAATATAATTCATAACAAGTAAATAAATAAAATAAATGTAAATATTAAATACTCAAATATTGGTTATGTTAAATAGTCATTAAGTTAAGTGAAAAGGTATGTCTAAAAGACATGCCCAGTCACGAAAGGACACCTTCTTAGGTATATATATATGGGTCCTCATTGTAACATTCATCACTTGTACAATTTTTATATATAATAAATTATTATTATTACAAAATACCTCGTGTATTTTTACATTTAAGTCAACAAGCTATCAGTTTTGATGCTTCAAAGAATAGCATCAAAAATTTCGTACTTACATGTAGTAGAGTATATCCAACCATTCACAAATGACAATAAAGAAACTCCAAGAGAAGATAGACCAATAACCATACATCAAAATTGATCCACAAATGCTCCAATTCATGCTCCAACAAAAAGTGTGAAATTCTCTAAAGAAGAGAGAGATTCAATCCAAAGTGATGATGAGAAATGATCTCACCTCACTTGTGTTTATATACATCTAAGGAGTTCGAATTAGCCTCCTTGGCCTACATAAGCCCCAAAAATAAATTATTGTGCTAATAATACAACCTTTTGGTGACAAGCCCATCAAACTAGCTCACAAATGAAAACGTAAGTCTCTTAAGAGGTCAAATAATACTCTATGCATGTTGTAGGGTCCTCTAAGAGGCCTAATGAGGTCCATGGGTGCCACAATGAAGAATAGGACCCTCAAAAGCAATGGACAAGGGTTTGGCCCCTTGTAATAACATGTGGTGCTCCAAATGACATGTGGGGCACAAAAGTGTCCTCATGGGTCTCCAAACAAATCGAAGATGCCTGAAGGTCACCCTCAAGGGCTAGGATGATGGTGTAGGAGTCTTGGATCATCTGCCAAGTGTATGGTGTAGATTTGGGGCCGACTGGAAATGATGGATCAAGTGGATCCTCCTCATCCAATAGGTGAACCATGATCAATCTCTGAATGGTTGTGGGGATCCATGGAGTGAACTTTGCTGGTGTGGAGGCCCATGGCTCTCAACGCTCACCCTACATGTGCCAATGTAGCCCTCTTGAGGGTTAGGACCCCATATAGGGAGACCAAACCCCAAATGGAAACCATCTACAATCATGAATAAGATCCAATGCACCCACTAGGCTTCCAGTACAATAAGTTATTAGAGAAATCGAGCAAATGAGCTTACCTAATCATGGACCACAGGTGGGGACTTCATAATGGCCTGCCCTTCCATAATGGGCTACGGGATGTGCCAATGTCAACTAAACTCCCAATGGGGTTAACCAACTACCCTATTAGGTGGTTTATGCTTCTAAAGGGGATAATATAGTCAAGGTACATCTGTCAAAAGGTGGTGGCATGTGGTAGATAGGTGAATGAGGTAGGGAATGGGAGGGGGTAGCCTTGGGTCACATGCTGGGGTACAATGATAGCTAATAAGAGGGAAGCCCACACTTGAGTTTATAATGTGTAGGAGGGAGCAATCGTGGTACATGAGGTGCCCCGACTTTGATTTTTCCACCCTTCTTTATATGCCTTTTGCCTTTTTATGATTTTCTTTGATTAATTGCTCGGGGCTCAAGGGGTTAGAGCATGATGTATAAGATATAATAGTGAATTTCCCCCTTTAAGGTGGGGTAGTTCATCGCCCACAAGGGATTGGGATAGTCGTGGGTTCCTATGTGATGAATAAGGCTCATAAAACCTGTTGGAACTGGGGTGATGGCCATGATGATGAGGTAGAGCTCATGTATTGGCTTTTGCGCACGTGCTGAATGTTTTTGTCCCGACCATCTTTTGCATTTTGTGGTACTTTTCTTGTTGAATGTGGTCATATATGCTTTTAACTTTCTTTTTAGCTGCATCAACCTCCGGGCTTCATTCCAGGCCATGACCCAAGGTGTGGACAAGAGGAAGGGGCGAGCTGACCCTATGTGGACTCGATGGAGGAATGTGGACCCAGGTGGGAGAAATGATGGATGGGGTAATAATGGATAGAAAGATGGTAATATAAGCGGATAAGGGAGCGGGACCACGCAACCAAAATCAGGGTTTTCCGTGAAATACCATCCCTGGAACCAAATGGTCAATAAAAGAGATCCCACGGGACTAGAAACCATGGTTAATTCCTAAAAGTTGTTTATGGGACAGAAGCACAGACCTAGCCCATTCTTTCCACCAAATCCCCCCATTAATCCATGCCGAAAAGTGTCCATGATAAGCAAAGTACAATACTCAATTTCCAAATAATGAGGCATACCTTTAGATTCTAGAGGCCCACCTTCAAACATACGATCATGGAAGATGGGCGAGGGACCACATGGCTGGCTTAGGTGGCGAAGAAATGGCACAATGAGCTAGTTGATGGCTGTAAGGGGCTGCTCGCTGCCGATTGAGGACCATCTTGGAGAAAATTTTTCTCCTAGGGATATTACCCACAAAATGGTGGGTAACACTAACCGCAATGCTTGCATAGGTGAAGATCAAAATAATGATCTTTCACATGGCCAACTCTGTTAGAATGTTGGCATTTCACAATTCGCTATTTTGGCAGAGGAGCAAGATCCAAAACAGGTGAAGATGAACTTCCATAAAGAAACCTAACACTTTAAAATTGAATGGGCTTGGAATAGTTTGGACTATGAAAGAAGACTTCCTTGTCATATCCAAGCCCTGTTTTGTGTTTGTTGCTGACAAGCTCTTCCCAAGGTCTGATGATTGACTTGGGAAGTGCAGGTTGAATTTCTGCTTCTGCATGCAAATCTATTCTTGTACTAGGCACTGTATGTGAATCAACCTGAACTTTATATTCTTGCTGCTGATGGGAGTCTGTCTTCATCTGGAACAACAGATTGTTCTGAACAAAAAACAATTTAGAATGATGCTTACGCTATTGTAGCTCTTCTTGTTGTAACTTTGTATCAAGCTGCAAAAACTCAATTTTATCTTGTGCATTTTGCAAACAGGTTCTAATGTCATCAAGAGAAGCTTTGCTCATTCTTATTGTGTCTTCAGTAGTAGATAACATTAGAGTGCTTAATAATTCTAACAAATCATCTATTCTTGCCATCTTTCAATCTCAAGAATCAAACTCACCAAATAAAGAGTGTCAGCTTCAAGATCTCAACTAATGTTTGAAATATACATCCTCCTTTCAAGGCTAAGGAACATAAAAATCCTCAATGAAAAAGGCTAAGGAACATAAAAGCCTGACACATATTTGTAAATCACAGTGCACTCAAAATCTCCACCACTTAAAAACTCCACCACTTAAGGTCAACGCATTAACAATGTTTGGTATCCTAATAAGACCTGAACAAAGAAGCCACAGTGATTGGAATATGTGAAAATTTCAAAGCACCTAGAGAAGGCCGAGAGTACCTTTTGAACCCTAAACTCCTCTAGCTAAAAGACAAAATTATCACGTCTTCTTGCGCAAACATTCTTCAGAAAATATTCAAAGCATAGCATGAACACAATACCAACCTTTTATAATCAATGACATTGAATGCCACAATACCAACTTTTTATATCCGCTAATCCTGGAGTGCACCAAGCCCTCAATGCTCATAAACCGCTTACCTATGCTCTTGTTATTGAAATGAGTTTGCTTGTAGGCCGATTAAGTGTGCACCTGTCCATCTAAGTCATGAGCAACAAGATAATGGAATCATCATAAAAGGCATCAACTTGGTGTTAGCCTTCTGCTGCAGCAAGTTATTCATCTTTCATGATTGACATTTTTACATGCCAAATATGTCGTACTATGCATACTGCAATGCTCCATATTTGCTAAAAAAGGCCAAGGAAGGATGCCATGAGAGTGTGCTAGCCTAAGTGCCACTGCTGTATTTCAATTTTGATGAGTTATTCCATTTTTGAAGAATTTTCAGTTAAAAGGAGGTCCAAACAGCTTAATCTTGGTCTCCCTAGGTTTCAATTTCTTGTTGTAGAATATAGAGAATCATTATCTGTCCAAACAGCTTAATCTTGGCAGATTCTTAGATAGGTAGAGAAGCAAGGGTGCTCAACAGCCTAATCTGAGCCCCTGGATGAAATAAGGGTAGATGTCGATAGGAGGACAAAGAGAAAAAGTTGAAAAGCTGGGTTTGCTAGTTCAGCTGCACCCAAACCAAAAGGAGAAAAAATGCTAGGTAAATAGGCTGGGTAAGTAGCTTTGTGGTTGCAGAAATCAAGCTATGTGATCCATTTCATGTTTTCAAAGTGTCATATCTATTTAGATCACAAGTTGGAGGCAATTTTCCATTTAAAGGACTTCAAGCGAGGCATGTATAACTCCCCCCTTCTTCCTCTTCCCCAAATCACTCACTAACTTCCCCTAAAGAGGTCAAGATCTGCTTGATACCTCTCAGATTCATCATTCTTCATATTAGTAGCCTTGGTAAAGATCTGCTTTACTCAAGGAAAGTCCATACTTTCCCCACAAACTTTTACTTCTCCTTGATAGCCTAAGATTTACATACTTAGCACTTTTTCTCATCATTGTCATGTTGACTGCTAACTCTACTATGTAACTCCCTATCTATTTTCCCTTCCCCCTAATAATATGTTAATACTCCCTATATACTTATTCCCTTCCCCTGGTTGAAATATAACCATAAATACACTTGGGAATTGCTAAGTTTATCTGAAACTCAGCAACAACCCTCATTTCCCCCCTCAAACCATCTTTTCATGCATTTCAGACCCCTTCCCATGCCTTGAAAATCCCTTCAAACATAAAAAATTCTGCTTCCGATCATAAAAGCCCGCATCACTTACCTTGGGCCATGCTCCGATTACAAAAGGGTTCTATTGGGCCCCCTCTGATGCGATATCACAGTCGGGAGGGGAGTCGTGTATCAAAACATCGCATAAGTGTGCCCCCGATTAGTTTGGCCGACAGCGATTTCGCCGATCGGCGTATCGTTATGACAAAACAAACATACATGTGCGCCGCCGATATGGTTCATCGCCGATGGTCTGTTGCCTCTCGCATATCGGCGATCGGCGTTTCATGAGAATCCACGCCATATATCTATATATATATATTATATAATTTATATAAATAATATATATATATAATATATATATAATATAATAATTATATAAGGCCTGTCCCTTATCTTTCCGCCGCCTTCTCAGTTCTGCCATCCGTCCGATTGCCCGCGCCCTAGATCTACGGTGGGCGGGTCTGTTCCGTTTCGAACCTGTCGATGATTAGCGTCCGGGGATGGGCGTTTTTCCCGTGCCACGTCACCCACTGTACTGGGTCCCACCGCTGACGTCATCCGCCGAAAGAAAAGCGCGCAAAGGCCAAAATTGCTGCTTAGGAAGCCCGGAATGAAAATCTGAGGCAGTTTTTGATGCGCGATTAGCGCTTAGTGCTAATTGCGCATCGCTAAGAAAAAATGGCCAAAATGGAAAGCCTCAGTCCAGCGCAGGTTTGCAACAGTTATTTTGCTTGAAAGAAAGCAGAAAGGAGCGAATTGACCAGTTAAAGAGTATCAAAGGAGATGAAGCCAAATTTCATGTCAAAGAGTATCAGTGAAGAGGCAAAGAGTATTAGATCGACAACAAAGCAGGTGAACATTAAAAGCCTCCATCAAAGTCCAAGAACGCGGTGAAGCCACTTAAGACTCTCAGATCACAGTTAATGCACATCAAAGCCACTCAAGAGCAGTGGAGCAAAGACCAATGCGCAGTTATGATAAATGGCCAGCACATAACAACAAAGAACACATTCCTACTCATTTTTGAGGCAGCTGCCCCAACGCAGCACTTAGATAAATATTTCATGCATTTACTTCAAGATAAGATAAATTAAAGCACTCATTTCCCTCAGATCTGTTTAAGATCTGCTGTAATAAATATTTCTTAGATATTTTCTCTATATATACGACCCTCTGTATTGAGAAAAGGGGGGGAATGGCTGGTTACTGCACTCCAAGAGAGATTCACTCTATATCTGATATGTTTTACTTAATCAAAGATTGCTGAAAGCTTGGAGAATGGACTGTTTGATGTATTTTTAAGAGTGAATGAGGGAAATCTTGTGCTGCTTCCTGAATCAATAAGTGTTCCTTACCTCTGTTATTTCAATTTCACATATGCTCAAGTCACAAAACAAAAGTTTGGTTTAGAATTTGCTTACTTGCACTCTATGCTCAGTTTCTGTGGCTTCTTAATGTTTTCCTCTTGATTTAGGCATAAATATGGATTCCTTATGGCTCATATTTGCTCTATTTCACATATGAATGACTGTTATCTGGGAATTCTTAGCTGCTCCTAGGTAGGGTTCGTTCATCTTCCTTCTGCTAACCTGATTGAGAGATTCTTTGTTGCCTCTCATCTCTTAGCCTGCAATCCATCTTCATTTACCTCAAGTATTGTTTCGTGAGCAGCTAACTTGCCCCTTTTTCCTCTTGTGACCAAGAAAACGCACCAGCAGTCTTACTCCACGACTCCATGCCCAATGGTTTGAAACTTGTCATACTATGCATTGCCTCTCTACTTGAAAGTAACCTCCTTCCACCCAAACACAAACAAGACCCCTTGAACCCAATAACTAGCCTAAAATCATCATCAATAAAGCTAAAATCATTAAGAGAGAACCCTCTCTGGTTACAGGTGGGCTAGAACCTGTAATCCAAAGATTGGTTTGTGGTTACCTCGGCCGTATCCCTTTCAGGGGCTTAGGGACAATCCCACTCCAATTCTATGGTCCACAATCCAAAGGGCTGTTGTGATGAGGGCCGCATGCTTGAATGTCGAGGAGAGACCCGCTATCTAATGCTTCTCCAACACTTGTGTGCAACACAAGAACAAGGAACTGGCCCTTTGTGAGAAGACCTGGGCACGTTCAGTCTAGAACCCAATTTCTTTATACCACATCAAACGCAACTTTCATTAATAGTAGCTTTAGCCCAATATTTTAGATGCAATCACGTCCTTATAATGAATGATGTATGAGAGTTCATATATGAATCAATGCACAAACTTCACTGTATATTTAAATCGGACAACAACCAACATGCATATATATTAGCCGAGACAACAAACTGTTCAATGCACAAGAAATGAACGTGCAATTTTTAAGGTTGCTCTCAATGTTGCATTCCACGTTAAATTATACATAGAGACCAATGCTTCATTCACTGTTTCAACATAACAACAACACTGCATATGTAATCCGACGTTTGGTATGCCACATACTCCATGACCATCATTAGTGCAGAGGAATGCACCACTTCGTGTGAGATTACAACTTTCAAATGGGAGTTATGACCATCAAAATATGAATCATTCAACACGCAGTCCAACACAACACGGGTTAGTCAAGGACTGCTTCAACGCTCAAAAGATAGTCTCATAGGAATGCACAGTCCTAGCAAATTCAACACTCAAGAGAGAATGATATCCATGGGATCAACACGTAGAGACGGAGCGTAGTTGTCGGGTATCCATGGTTCAATATATTGAAATCCAAGTGCGAACCATCAAGTGAAATGGCAGCAGTGTTCCAACAACATAGCCTCTGGAAATTTCTGATAGTGGAGAAGGATTACGGTGCAAAATGACCGGACCAGACTACTCGAAACTCAATACACAGAAAATTGACTATGCTTGGAGTTTTAACACAATATTCCAGGGGTTCTACCAACTGAATGACTCATGGCTCAATGTGCATATTGCTTAAACTATTCATCGGTGCATAACACAAAGGACTCACAACTTCATCGCTACATTCTATGAAGCCCGATAGCATTTAATGGATACAATACACTCAACCAAATTCAACCAACCCACTAACAGATTGAAACTTTGCATAGAGGATATGAATCGATGCACAGAGAATGAGGACTGAGTGTGTACATTGTCAGAGAAATGAAAGGATTGAGCGTATGCCAGGATTGATAATCATTGCAAGTGCTTAGGTGAATTGATATGTCACCGTTGGCATTTCTTAGAGCAACTACAGAACTGGGCAGAAATTGCAACTACAATATCATTGATAAGATTAGGCTTGACGTAAATGTAATGTTTTTGCAGGAAGGATAGTGCAGAAGGCAAAGAGGACATCTAAAATAGCGCACAAAGGGTCGAATATTTAACGGTCAAATGGCAGAGCACCCAGTTTGAAGAAGACCACACAACTAATGGTGGGAGAAGGCCGCACATCGTGGCTCTAATACCATGTTGAACATACATGGAATGTGGACAACAAGAGTAGGATAAATCACGTGTTTTCTTTATTCACATGTGATATACATTTATAATACATCTTAATGACCCTTGGTTTCCATATACCAAGTGGGCTCTTGGACTCCCTTTGACTGTTTACATTCCACACCAACCCTTAGCGGATTAGGTGTCCAAAAAATGGTAATAAAAGTGAAGTAGTGTTAGTTGCTTAGGATACCATAGGGTTCACATATTCAAAGGCCAAGGAACAATCCCAATGGAGATGCCTAATGGTAGGGTGTCAAAGATGTGTGTCTTATTTGTACTAGGCCTAAAGAATCTGCTTTTAGCAAGTCAAATTGCAAATGTTTTAAGATTGAATTTGTTGGAAACATGTGTATCATAAAGGGCCAAATGAAGTGAAACCACTACCATGTTATTGAAGAAGTGGTCTTGATTTATTGCCATAATGGTTGGGAATCAGGCATTAGTGGCTAAGAGCAACTCCAAAATCAACTTTGGCATTGTTATCACACAATCTTGTACCTTAGTGCAAAGCCTTTACAAGGTACAAAGATGAGTGTAACATGGAAGTGTTGCCACTATGTCATGTCCCCACTTTTATTCTTCTTCATAGTACAGCCAGGGTGGATTTCCAGGGCAGGAGATGGCGAGGTCAATGGAGCAGGTTTATGTCATCTGGGGTCTTGATGGAGTTTTGAGTTCTTATGGGATTTGATGGCATTCGCTTGGCATATTCTATCATCCGCACAGTTTGCCTTTCATTCCGTCGGATTCCGACAACTTTCAAAATTCAGCGTTATTATTGGGCATAACTTAATTATTTATGCTTGAGGTGGCATTCCGGGGAGATTAATTGATGGAACACCTCAGTGTAATAGCTCGTTGGAACCGGAATGAGAAGATCTACAAGATGGGATGGTTAGATATGAGTTTCAGTGACCTGAGGAGACATGGTGGCCAATTCACCCCTTTCCCACATTAAAAGGAATATTTTAATTGAAATAAAAGAGGGAAAAGTCCCCCATGATTAAAATAATAATAAAATAGAAGGTTCTAGAGGAGTCCATCAAATCTATAAAAGAGAGGAGGAGACCATTGGGGGACATCTTAGTTTTGATATTGTTTCTTGTATGTGAGGTTGAGAACCCAGTTCTCTACTCCAGCGGTAGCCTTAGGACGGAAACCCTTGGGTGATTCAATGGGAGTGGGCGAGCACCCATCTCTTCCCTTGGTGAATCCGTTCAGGGTTCACATGTTGCAGTGTATTGGTTTTTCAGTTTGTTTTGGAGGCCGGTTACGGCATTATTGTAGATCTGTCTGAGGCCATTTATCTTAGCGATATGGGTTGTGTTTGCATTTAAACCCCAGTTCTTCTAATATAATAAAGCTGAGAATTTCCTGTTCATTGTGTTATGAGATTGCAGTGCTTTATTTGCTTATTTTTAAATGGCAATCTTCTGTTAAATGTATGATAAATTTTATGTGAATAGCTTGTTCCAAAATTTCCTCATTTGGGACATTACAGTGGTATCAGAGCCTTGATCTTGGCTCCTACTGTAGGTTTCTTAGTTTTCAGTCGCATCTATTATGATTCTACGGTTTATGGGCCACTAGATTTATAGATGCTGAGTTTCATATAGTGAAGAAGCTGAGCCATTCTATATTCCAACAGTGAATTCATGTGGGTAGATCGTTGTATCAAGGGAAGGCCAATTGCTTGAAGAGGCCGCAATTGTTATCATTGTAACAAATTGAAGTATTTCTCCTCTGTCCAAGGTTAAAAATTTATTTCTTGCATAATCATTTGCTCGAAGGCGCCCAAACTTAAAATCAATCTATTAGGAGGGTCGTGAGCAAAAGAATCAATTATTCATTATTCAAGGTGAACATTAATTGGCAAAGTTGGAAGGACATTTATTTCAAAATTATTGCGAAGATCTATTTCAAAATTATTGTGAAAGGGTGGATTATTATCTGCAGAGGAAAATTATTGTTTGCAGGGAGCCATCATCCAAAGGGTCGGAGCCAACGCATAACACTTTCTTGAAGTCAGATCACTGCCACGTTAGCCGTCTAGCTGAGATCTGTTCGTAGAGACAAATTGCAAATAGAGCTGGAGCCACTTTTGAGCCACCAGTTGAAGAACGAATTCTGTGATTGCTGTGCACAAAAGGGACATCATCTTTCCTTTTTCTACACTGAGGCCGAGTTAGTTGCCTATGAGTTTTCTCTGGTGGAGGCAACAATAATAATCTCTGAAAGCCACGTACCAGGAGGTTGAATTTATAGCAGTGTTCCCATAAGAAAAATCGTGCTTTCCATCACAGCCGTCCAGATATGGGTGTAGGAGTCGACCATGAAATTTCAAAGGTACGTTGAGATAAGGGCAACCTGGGCCAATCATTATTGTACAAGAATTCTGAGGACATCGGAGTTTATAATCTCATACGTGGAACCACAATGATCTAACACCATGTGCATGGGGACCGTGAGATGATAAACAAGTGAACAGGAATAATCTGAAACGCTGTCAACTAAGTCATCGGATTCGTCCTAAATCCCCTATGAATCCCGAATCCAGCGAATCCGACACGATTCGGTCCGGATTCGTGTCCAAATCATATGACACGTTGTGTCCGTTTCCGACACGTCGAATCCGAGGTCGTGTCACGATTTTCAAAAGCATGTCGCGATTTTGGGACACGTGTCCTGTTTCCAGGACTCGCTAAGCCCAGTGCGGGAAAGAAAAGGGCATGTTTGCTCATTAATATTTTCATTTGGCAAGTGATTTGTGCTGTTGGCAAGTGAT
>APFE030050711.1:0-15479 GCA_000404065.3 Pinus taeda
ATAACCAAAATTTTTTATGTTTCCCAAATTTTATCCAAAGTTTTCGAATATTAATTTAGGGTGCTACACAATTTATCCAAAGTTTTCTTTTTTACCTCTTATTGGAAACTTCACGCGTATCGAGTGAAAAATACACCTGCAACGCTTTTCTTATCCAAAGTTCGTAAATGAGTTTTTAACGAGTTTTTTTATGCAAAGTTTTTAAAATGGGGTTTTCTTAACAAGGTTTTCACATTATGTTTTTAATCCATTTAACCAATGTTACGGGACCGATTGATTATAGGCAGTACTGATCGATTTAACCAATATTTTCTGATATTGCAAGACTTCAACACGTTTCATTATGACATGTGCTTCGTGGTGGCAAGCTAACAACCCATCGCTTCGTGGCAACATGCATGCACCTGCGTTCGCTGAGCCCGTACCTCTTTTAAAATACAGATCTCTCCTTCTCGGCTCCATTACCTTAAGAAAAAGCTCTTCTAATTTTTTGCTGGAGTCTAGAAATAACCCTCTGCCGTAGCTCTTCTTCACTCCAGCGTAAGGTTCCGCTGCCCAAATTTTTCTACTTGGAATTCATTCAAATTCTGAGCGTTTTGTTTGACAGTATGCTTGAATATTGCTGTTGCAGGTGCGCATGGAGGCGTGCAGAGATAGATCCATCCTCGCATATCTAAAAAAAATGTAAGGATGTCTCACATTGTTGTTCCTATCAAATAGCAAATGATTAGTTTTTCCTGGTTATCTACTTATTTCTGGGAAATTGAATTTTTATTCATATTATAAAGTAAATAGAAAATAGTAGCTTTTCCAGGTTATCTATTTATTTCTAGAAAATTGAATTTGAATCTTTATTCGTATAATAAAGTAGTAAATAGAAATGAGTAACTTTTCTCGGTTATCTATCTATATTTCTGGAAACTTAAAGTTAAAAATTGAATGTGTATTTATATTCTAAAGTAAATAGAAATTGAATTTGTATTTCTATTCTAAAATTCAATTTAGACTGAATTTAGAAATTGAATTTGTATTTCTATTCTAAAATTCAATTTACACTGAATTTGTATTACTATTTTAAAGTAAATAGAAATCCAGAGAGCCCAGAAACTAAACAAAAGGGTATAAGTTGCAGTTACGAAAGGGCATACCGAAAATGATGTCTCACATCCATGTTCATATCAAATGTCAAGATGCCCCTCAAAATGTCAAATCAGTAGCCTTTCCTGGTTATCTTTCCATTTGAAAAATGTCAAAATGTCAAATGAGTAGCCTTTCCTGGTTCTTGCATAAAAAAAATTCAGTTTATTTTTATCAGCTCACTGATGGTGTGTAACTAGCAACATTCAATTTATTTTCCTATCAGCTCATTTAGGAATATCAGCTCATTAATGGTGTCATGTAACTTTCCTGGCTGTCAGCATGTTAACCATCAGTCAACTTCCCGCATCTTCGCTCCTTCCCAAATCGTATTCTCTCGCTCCGCACGCCTTTGGTTGCACCATCTACACAAGGTGTTTTCAGCATAGTTACCAAATTCGAATACGAATTTCGAATTTCGATTTGTATGAAAATTTAGCTACCAAAAATACAATACTGAAAAATTTCGGAAATATAGATTTTCCAAAATTAAATTATTTAATATAAAAAAATTCTATATTCAATATATTTTAAAAAAGTCACTCAATCAAATCCTAAATTTTAATATAAGGCTTAAAAATGATAATATTATTAATTAATAACTAAAACAATTTAAATGTCTTTTTTAGATTTTTCAAAGAGTTGTTTAGAAGGTAGATAGAAGCACACCCAAACTTTAATTCATGGTTCCCATATCTTTATTATGGGAAAGAAGAGAAGTATGAAATTCAAATAAAAAAGAATGGAGATTATATATTTTATAAATATTTATAAATAAAATTTTATTATTCTTTGTTATAAGAAATTATTATTTTTAACTAGTATAAACTTACTATTTTCTACAACATTTTAATATAAAATTTATTGTTTTTTACAACTGTAATTTTTTTAATATGCAACTTACTATTTACTATACTTTTTTAATATAGAAAATTCTATTTTGAATCTTTCAATATTTAATTTTTTACCAACAAAAATCCTTACCAAATTAGTTCGTAACTGCAATTTTTTTAATATTGAATATTATGTTTTTAATGTTTTGAGTAATGTAGAAATTTCTATTTAAATATTAAACTTTTTATCAACAATTTTAGATGGTAACTACATTTTTTTTAAATTAGAAATTTATACTTTTAATGTTTTGAATAATATAGAAATTTCTATTTAAATATTAAATTTTATATTAAGAATAATTTTTATAAAATTAAATAATATAGAAATTTCTATTTTTAAATATTAAATTTTATATTATTAAAACACTTTACCAAATTCCATCATAATTGTTATATGATTCTTGAATCTACAATTTACACTTATTTTATATATATATATATATATATATATATATATTTAATATATAGATATATAAAAGTATTCCCTAATCCACTAATTGTAATATTTTCAACCTACTATTTACAAATTCAACTATAATTTTTTTAATAAAAAAAAAAAAATTATTTAAAAAATACCGTACCAGATTGCAATTTCCGAATTCGCAGCCGAACCAAATCATACTATCGTATTTTCGAATATTTCGGGCCATTGCAGCCAAATTTGGTAGCTATGATTTAAAACATAGTTACCAAAAATTAAAATTAGGCAATATATCTCTTACATCTATTTAAATATATTATTTTTCCAATGTTTTAAATCATTCAAAGGTATAATTTATAATATTGAAAATGATAAAAAAACGTTTTAAAATTATTTGGATTTGCACATAAAATTATATATTAGACTTTTAGTTTTACATTTATAATAACAAGTATGATAATAGGTTTTAAGAATTTTTGTATTGCTACACCATAAATTATATGATAATTAATATAGAGTGAATTTCCAAAATATTCCACATTACAATAAACCATCTAAATTTTATATTATCAAATATTTTAAATTGATAATGAAATAAAATATTAAATATTTGTAAATATTTTTTAAAAATATATATTTAGAATATCAATTACTAAATTTCAATAAAAAAAAATCCATTTTGAAAAAAACAAAATTTTCTATTTACTCAAATAATTTAATAATTTTAAAATTATATAAATTTCTAAAATATTTTCATTAGTAAATAATTTATAAAAATTTATAATTATCATAGAATTCTAAATATTGTATTTTTTTTTTTTACCTAAATCTACATCTACCATTATCATTTATTAACGTTAATTATATGCTATTAACAATAAGTCCGATCCTCGAATTTGTAACTATTATTAAGAATCTGCGAAAAATCTAATATAGTAAACTCAAATATAAATGCAGTTTACCGAATCCAAATTCGAATTGGCGTTTTAATTCTCAAATCGAATTGAACTGTCGAATTTACGAATTTTTTTTGGCAATACGGCCGAATTTGGTAACACTGGTTTTCAGAGGTCCAACGACTTCTGACTTCTTCGGAAGGTAGGAATTAATTTTACTAGACTGTGAGGAAATTAATTTTACTAGACTTGAAGTTCAGGCCTAGCGAATGACCTTACTCTTCTCAGTCCTTTAGAAGAGGAGAGAAGGAAGTATGGTCGAAGTATGCCGGTCTCTGCTTCGAAGTATGGGCCATAAAATCCTAGCAATTTTCAACTACCTCATGTAAATCTGAATCAACAAAGTTAGAATATGCTTTGACTACAAGCAAAGACCCGACGTCCAAAGGCTGCCTCATGTAAATCTGCCTCAACAAAGTTGGAATATGCTTTGACTACAAGCAAAGCCCCGACGTCCAAAGGCAGAATCTCGTAGCTGTATCGATGTGAAAAGTGGTTTAACATGAAATCTTAAAGACAATTCAATGGTAACATAATTTGCGAAATCCAAAAGATATCGAAATGCAAAAGGATATCACTTGAATATTGATTCATGGACTAAATCTCCCCGGCGCCTTCTCCAGTTTAATGTTCATTTTAACTTCCTAAATTTTTTTTCTTTCTTAGAACACCATTTTATTTCAGAACCTTATTGTTTTTTCAGAAATTTTAAATTGTTTTTCCAGAAATTTTGAAAAGACACTTTCTGTTCCTGAGTGCACTCTAATATCATCCACTTAAAAAATAAAAAATTTGAACGGTCAGGGAAACATTTTTTCATGCATGAAAAACATGTTTTGACCAGTCTTACAATAAGAGCATTTTAACAAAAGCTATGCAGGGCGTTTCATTGCCAAAACTCTATCCAAACCTTTTGCATTTGGTTTTATATCTTTAGTATTTAGTTTACTAAAGACTCTGGTTGGATCCATTTTTAGAACCGGAAAATAATTATCCAAAAATATTTAAGTTACTAAACACTCTAGTTGGATCCATTTTCAGAATCACAAAGAATCCATTTTCAAAATCACATAGAAGGCTAGGATTGGAGAAACTTACATTTCTAGGCGTATGCTGCGAGCAACCAAGCATGGCAGCTTTTCTGAATAGCATTCCCGTGACTGTCATTAACCTAGCTGGATTTGTTCTTACAGCAATTTACATCTGCATATTCTACACATACTCCGACACAAACCAGAGGGTAAGCAAAGCCAAACCACTGAAATCTTGATTTTATTTTCTTCATGGTAACCCACATACTCTTCCATCAAAGATTTTAAGGGCAAAGAAAGATCTCAATCAGAATGTGAATATTTTTATAAAAATATTTTTCAACATTTTACTGTTTACTCATCTCAATCAATTCAAGTTATCACCAACATTTTTAAACTTCAAAGTAATTTTTCATTTTGTTTCTGTAAGCAGCTGGAAATCTTGAAATGGCTGTGCACGGTGGCAGCAATCTTCGTATTGGTGGTGCCGGTGATCATGTTAGACAACAATCACAAGAGACGATCATCAAATGTGAGACTTTTCTGATGTATATGTGGTGTCTTCATGTATGGGTCTTCCTTGTGGGACATGGTAAGTCGTTCATTAATCGAAGATACTCTCCACTGTAAGGCTCTACTATCTAGTATTTAATGATATTTGTATTCAAGGAAGGAGGCTTTCAATCTAGTTGTTTTTGGTGAAATCTTTTTGGAAGTTTTTGTTGGTGGGTGTTTTGTTTTAATTTTTTTTAATTGAAATAAAAAATTTGATAGATAAGCTTACACAATTCAATTGTTATAGAATTTTTCAAAATGCTTTATGGTTGAATGTATATAAGTAACAATATTGAATGTACATAAGTAACAATATTTCTAGCTATTATAGGTGTATTACAAGTGTTTCTTATTTTATTTTAGAAACATTGAAATTTGTGATGGATGGCAATGAGACTGCTATGCAAAATATTTTCTAAATTTACACTTAAGTAAATTCAAGAAATATGATGATAAACTTTATATCATATCAGGTAGAAAAACTTGTGGGTCAAATTTTGCTGACCTCGTAGGTCGTTGGCTTTGATTTTGAGCAGCCATCTATTATTTGGATAAGAAGTGTAGAGGACATGTCACTGGCAATGGCAGTGGTTGTTTTCGTAAAGACATCTGTATGGAAACAACAGTCTCTGCTAAACTCATCTAATTGAAATATGGAAACATTTTCCTTGTCATCCTTAGTGGCTTAGTAATAACATTTATGTATTGAGAGCTTTGTAGTAGGACAAAGATAGTGGTATAGATGCATCAACGAATTCCTCAGCAACAGTCTCTCTCCTTTTACAGCTTTGTAGTAGGACAAAGGTAGTGGCATAGATGCAGCAACGAATTCCTTAGCAACAATCTCTCTCCTTTCACACTCTCATTTATCTTTACATTCTGATTTATCTTTACATTCTCCAACATGAAGAATGCATGAGTAAAACAAATTTGGCGGTGTTTGAAATAAAAATTCATTATTGACAGAATAGAGATGTATAACTACAGTTATGAATAGAGTTAACAACCTTGGTATAATGAAAACAGTGAATTATCAAACCTTAGGGGAGGAAAAACACTTCAGTTTCGAGAACTGTCTTAAATTACTATTAAATGATAATTTATATAAACAAATTCTGTTTTTCCATAGCGTGATTGTTCACCTCGTGTTCTTCAACAATTAAAGAATAACAAAGTATAGTCCATTAATTGCATCTGTAACAAATTTTCAAGAAAAGTATTTTCACCTTTTCTACGACTTCCTCTTCCATTCTCTTCCCAAACTCTCCGCAAACGCCATTGGAAAACGACCAAAGGCCTCCAGGTTTTAGTAGTCAATCTGCAATGCCGACAGTGGCAAGGCAATCATCATCTGCTGCAAGGAAATGCTGAACGTGCTGAATGTGCTATACTGAAAAAGTAAGTAAACTGAAACTCATCAGGTCTTGTACTGTGCCCTCACTTTCAGCAATAGTAGTTTGCAGTCTTGTTTGGCCCTAATTGAGAATGGAAAGAAATAGCAGTTCACTTACTAGAACCCTCTAGTGGGAGTATGAGGGACAGGGAATTAGAGGTCACGCTATCTATTACATCTACATATATAGCCCAAATATTAGGCTTTGGTAAGCACGTAGTGAGCTCTCTAATTCAGCCTCGGAGATCCATTTTTGAAAAGATTGTATCTCACTCTATCTATTAAAAGGTATATATAGAAGAAAGTTTTAGATGTTAGATAGATAAAAAAAAGGAGGACGGTGAGAAAGGGTTGCTTTTTTTAATATAAAATTTTTAATGAGGATAGAATATACTTTTTCATTTTCAAATGGGAAAACATCATTAATAATATTATATAATATATTATTATATTAAATTTAATTTTATTTAGAAATCAGATAAAATTTATTATATAATATTATCATAACTTTTGATATACAAATATAATCATAACTTTTGTATGTTTTGTATATGTAAGTAGTAAATAACATAAAAATAATTTATTTATTTATTTATAAACAAACTATTTATTTATTTCATAATTTAATTAAGTTTAAGTTGGGATTACTCATTATACTTAATAAAAAAATCACGATCTTGTAATATATTGCCACCCGCCTTTCTACAAAGATCACCAAAATTGTCAGAAATGATTATGCTCACAAAGATCACCAAAATTGTCAGAAATGATTATGCTCACGAAAAGCACAGCTGACCAGAACAGTTTTTTCTCTCCACAATTGTCAGTGAGCCCTGTGAACATGTAATGAAGATAGTATGCTCATGTAATGAAGATAGTATGCTGGTATGGACAAGTGGTTAGCAGAGGGGCCTATGCTGTGGTGTGTTTTTTCATGTGTGCATGCCGACAGACTTTTATTAATGTCTTGTGCGAACAATGGGCAGACGGGCACATGTAGTGGTTGTGTGTTTTGCATGTTGCTAGATGCCTGGGTGTCTGGCAATGGCAAATCACTTGTTAAATTCTAAGTTCCAATCATAATTCACTTATTGCAATCTAAGTTGCCACTGGTTGAGGCGTAGTTGTCAGCTATTTCACCTGGAGCTCCAACAATAGCAATCCCGTTTGGCAAATATTATACAATTGACCGCATGTGCAAAATATATATTATCTGCAAATATATTTTCTTCCGCCATGACTTCCTCTTGAATTTGGCCACTTCAAAAATATGAATGTAACCATATTGAATAAAGAATAAAGGGTTTAAAGAAGCTATATCATTGATTTATGGAATAAATTGTATTTTGGGTGTAAAGGACTTACTTAAGGTATATCGTAACTAATTAAAATGCAGAAATAACCTTAAGAATATTGAGGGTTTAACGAAGCTATACCATATCTAATTAATTCAGAGAATAATTAATTTATAGAAAACTTATGTTAAGTGTGTAAATGTTTTTTTTAAGTATACTATAACTAATGAAAATGTAATCATAATTAATTAAGATAGAAAATAATTTTAAATTAAAATGGTTAAATTAAAAATTAGATACTAAAATTGATATTTTAATTGTAAAACTAAATTAAGATAAAATTGTTTAAATAATAATTTCTATTTTACAAATTTTAATTAAATATTTGGAAAATTTAGTAGCATTTATAAGTTTTGATGTAATGGAAAATTTGTTCATGATATCCAACCCTATACCTAACTTCAATTCCCCAAGTTATGATTAAAAAAATATTTGAAAAATCACTACCCTTCTATAAAATCTATAATTTCTACCATAAAAATCTTAGTTACTGGTCTAAAAAATTACAACAAAGTCCTCTTTTACCTGCACTAGCTATTCTTTTCGGTCCAATCCAACAGTGGTATTTGGAACAAAATCACGCGGTTTTATCGTGTTTTTCGTGAAATCCACGTTTTTTTTATTAAATGGAATAAAAAAATAAGTTTTTATTCCAAAACCATATATTATAAGAAATTTATAATAACTTTATTATTATAAAGTAAACTATACAATATAAATTTAAAATTTTTGGATAAATTATAGATAACTAATAAATTTAGGTAAAATATAAATAATTGTTACCAAAGATATGAGTGGGGAACCATAAATTCAAATATCTACAAGCTCTAGAGATGAAACAATCACTAACTATTGTGAGTATAACTAGGAAGATATCTTATTATATATTTAACTAAATTAACCACATTGAATAAAGAATAAAGGGATTATAGAAGCTATATCATTGATTTATGAAATAAATTGTATTTTGGGTGTAAAAGGCTTACTTAAGTTATACCACAACTAATTAAAATGTAGAAATAACATTAAGAATATTGAGGGTTTAAGGAAGCTATACCATATCTAATTAATTTAAAGAATAATTAATTTATAGAAAACTTATGTTGAGCGTGTAAATGTTTTTTTAAGTATACTATAACTAATTAAAATGTAATCATAATTAATTAAAATAGAAAAGTTATAAAAGTTATGAATTCATTGATCCGGATGCTTTTATATAAAAGTTATTGACGAATTATTATTATTATGAATATTGATACAACCGCTTTACAACGATCAAGAAAGCATTATACTTACCTTTCTAAGTATTCCATAAATGATGTGAGACAAATTTTCAGAAATCAATTCAGTGTGCCCATGCTCTACAAAATTCACGAGGTCAAGTTGCTTGTATTGTGTTGTTGTTGCAGACCAAAGCATTATACTTACTTTTCTAAGTATTCCATAAATGATGTGAGACAAATTTTCAGAAATCAATTCAGTGTGCCCATGAGCTACAAAATTCACGAGTTCAAGTTGTTTGTATTGTGTTGTTGTTGCAGACCTCGGCAGGGACTACCGCCACAGCAGTGGCTCCCTTGTTTACCTATTGATCAATGCACGATCATCGATCATCCTTCGGAAAATGTAAACTAGAAAATATAACAAGTGATGGTTAAAAATGAGCAATTCATAGCTTGTTTGGATCATCTATTTATATTTTGGGAAGAGCTGACCAAGTCAAAGAAAGCACGAAAAACATCGGTGGTATGACCATTTGATTGACACTCAAGTTAATATGTTTTTTGGTAATTTGGTCCAAGTAGGATCTTAACAACGTAAACGTCAACCATCGATGACTAACTCCAATTTTAATTTGTTTGTTATACAATGATCCTCATAAAAAAGTATTATTTTACTAATATTAAAATATTTGTCATTGCTTGTAATGACCACATCTTAATCAATTCCAAAAATATTATTTATTTACAAAATGAAAAAAAATTTTACATCAAACAACTCTATAACAACAATCTAAAATATTATTTTATGAAAAATATATGGTCTAATAATGAATATTTTACCATGATCACCATAAGTAAAATATTGAAAATATTTCTCATTGACTTGTAATGACTAATTCGTAAGAAACTCCAAGAATATCTTATTATTTACCAAATGTCAAAATATTTTTACTTCAACCAATTCTACAACCCCAATCTAAAATATTACTTTATGACCATCCACATAACCACCATGATTAAAATATTGGACCAATTTACTAGTCATAATCTCATTAACCAATTGAGTAACCAATTACCAAATCTCATTAACCAGTTGATTAATAGTGACTAATTGTAATGCCATACTTCATAGAGATTCGCACTTGTATTGTTCATGTAAATGATGTAGAGTTCTTGTGAAATCATCTAGGTTGAAATCAAGGACAACATATAGCCATATTTCCAACAATTTCCCCCTTTGGACTTGATGTCAACCTCCGGCAAAGGAACACCAATTCTTTTGTCCCCCTTTGACATCAAGGGAAAAGGGAAGAACTAGGTTGACAACAATATTACTACTTCAATGCTTGACACCACAAATTTGATCTGCATATGTGAGACAAGAATTTTTTTTGCAATATTTATTAACCATGCTCCCCTTGAGCATATTTTGGACCTTGAAGTACATTCTTCCCATTTGTATGACTGACACAAACACTCATTTTATTGTCTCATGCTAACATCAATCACCCAAGGCTATAGAGATGACCAAAGGTCCATGCATCCATCAACAAGTAGTAGTGCAATTCATGATATCGTAAGACCATTCTCAATACTTCATTTTATCATGCATGATCAACATCCTTCAATAATAGCATATGATATCACATTATTATTATAAAAAACAGACTCATCAACAACATATGCTAAATAAAAGAATACCTCCAGATACAAACCATTAAGTAAAATAGGATTTATTAATAGTATGTCAACCAATCATCAACCACCACATAACGAGTTCCAGTAGTAATAAATGCATCGAAGAACCAATGTTAGAATACTAATCACAAAATTAATAATCATGAACTCATCACAAATCATTACAATATTAGATAAGTAGTCCCCATATTAAATCATAATTCGAACAATGAACCATTTGGAAGCATAGGATATGCTCCACTTGAAACCATGCCAATCACTAATCCTAATCATAATAGACACATAAATTAAAAACACTTCATAGGTCAATACATGAGATCAACAGTCTCCAATTAAAACAATGTCAAAACCATAATGCCAATTATGAGTTGTTGAATCATATGAGAATCTCTCCTTATGCATGTCATATCTTATCGTGAACGTCACAACTTAATTAGATGCATAATCAATAGCATAAATCATCACCAAAATAATAATAAAACAACATATGAAACCATCATCAATGCAAGGCTCCCCTTGAGATCCTCCACCATTGATCCTATGGACCTGATTGTTATTAAGCTATCGTGAAATTCCATAGTCCTTTAAAAAATAAGCATCATATTTAATAGAGTCTAGTGGAGGATTGTCTTCCCCTACTCTGAATCTGAAGAGTAAGAACTTGACTTATTATTTCTACTTGGATTTTTCTTTAGAACATATAATTTTCATGAATTTCTAAATCCTTGTGATATAACTTTTCTTCCATCTTATTCTATGACTTTGCATCCAGTTGATGTAAATACAATTACATGCCCTTTATCAACTCTTTAGCCTACACTTAGAATGTTTTTCTTTAGCTGAACCAATAATACATTAGTTTCTTTTGTATTGTTAATACCGAGATCATCATTACTCTTTCCTAGCAGCTTTGCCAATGAACTATTTCCAAGAATAACCTTACCACTCATGTTTTTTAGAGAGATAAATTTTATCTTATTTCAAGTCATGTGATGAGAGCATCCAATATCTATGTACCATTGGTTTTCTTATTAAAATGCGCAAAAAGAAAGGCCACACATTACTTCTTTTTCAAGTCTTTTGATAACAATATTCTTGTTTATTTTCTTGCTTTGAAGGGAGTCTACTTATTATCTGTATGAATTTATTTTCTTGTTCCTTCATTCTTTGGCTACATGTCAAAACTTGTTACATGTATAACACCTTACATGACTAGAGAAGGGGCAAGGAGAATCATAATATTTTTGTTTCATATTTATCTTATTCTAATCCACAAATGTGACAAATACATTGCATGTAAAACAATGCTCCTTAAAGAAACGTGAGTACCTAGGAACCGATGATCTCCTTGTGGAGATACTATTATCTTGAGATTTGAACAATCTTATTCTAAAATTAGCTTCAATGTTTCCAAATTTATGTCAAATAAAACATGCAATACCATTGAACAAAAGAGATAAAGGATTGTTGTTTTTATTATTTGGAGAAAACGACTTCCTTTGAAAATTCACTTTCCTTGGTTGCTGGTTTGGTTGGCTTCTTAATTCTTTCCCAGGGTTTTTAGAGTTTTCTTTATTATCCTCAAAATTACTTGCACAAGCTTATGAGCTATATTTTCCCTTAATAGTTTCATGAAATCCAAGGCCTTATTTGATGGAGGGATATCTTTGAGTGTTAATAATATTATCCAATATCTTAGTACTATCGTGAAATTTCAAATGTTTTCATTTTTCCGCTAATGTACGTTTTAGAATGCTTACCTCAACCTCCAGTCTTTGAGATTGATCTTCCTTTTCCATATGTTTCTTTTTCATCCCATGTTCAATATTTCTTCCTTCTTCTAGTTGTGTTCTTAATTCAATACTATTTTCTTTATTCCCATTCTCTTGTTATTGAAATACTTCAAGTAGCTCCTCATTTTTTTTATTTGACTTTTCCAGATCATATCCTAGGTAAATGATCTCACCTTCAAGTTAGTCACAATTTTATTTCCTTTCTTTAAATTTTATTCTTTCGTTGTGGTCCCTGTTTTCACATTCTTGCAAATTATTCTCAAGATTGTTAATCCTTTTCAAAGCATAATCAAGTTTTATTCTAATTTTAAATACTTCCTCTAACCTGTATTCTTCTAAATCAATAACTCCATCTAATATAATAAATGTTTTTTCATGATCACTCTCATCTTCTGATAGACCATAATGGCCTTTAGATTCATTTAATGTTTCAAAAATAAGATTACATGTTGGTTTACCATAACAAACTTCCTTTAATTTTTTTTGTTCTCCTTCATGAATGGCCCGCATGTTATCCCATACCTCCTTTGCAGTTTCATAATTCATAACTTTCTCAAATACTAAATTGGGTACGTTACAAAAGATTTCATTTAATGTCTAACTATTCTTTTGGAGTTCTTATCATGATGGTGGAGTTTTAGTATAAGCATTACAAACTAAATTCCAAACATAAAATCTAATGAACATTATCCTAGACTTCATCTTCTCTTTCCAATGTTGATAACTAGCATCATCAAGTACAAGAATGCCTTTATCATCCATATTTTCTGACTTGGCTTGTTTCAGTGTTGGTTATCCTTGGCCTATGATTGTCAATATTTCCATGACATTGGATACATCAATGTCACAAATTTCCTAACTTGATCTCTTCCTTTATGATGCCTTCTTATTGTGCTTCCTTCCCATTGTCCCTTATCTACACAAGCGGTTAAGATTTACCAGAGAGAATTGCTCTGATGCCAATTGTTAGAAATATTGAGAGGGGGGTTGAATCAATATCTCATTCTCAATTCAAATCTACTTAATTTATGCATTTATTTTGAAATTTATTTCATTAGTAGAACATTATGTTATAGATCATAACTTATGAGAAACATTAAGTACAAAACCATATAAACCATAAGAATCCAAAACACATCAACACATATGGACACCATGTTTTAAGTGGAAACCCAATGTGGGAGAAAACCACCATTGTTGCCGTTTTATGTTCTTCTTATTATAAATAAAGTCTTCTTACATTTTGTATTGACACTCTTACTAGTTCGTGGGCTCCTACTTGTAGGTGGCTACAAACTCCACAAGTTCTCTAGCACCTATTGTAAGGTAGATACTACTCCCTGATCATGTTCACCAAATCCAACTGGGAGGAATCTCATACTTCCTTACTGAAGGATACGACCCTCAGCACCTTTCTGGGCCATGTTCCAAAATTTTCATAATGGATGAACCTATCTCAATCAACCATCAAAAATTGTAAGCCACTATTAGACAACAATTTGAATACCAATAAACAAATAACCTCTGTGAACTAATTAGCCAAGCCATATATGTCAATTCCAAGCCACAACCAAATTATTATTGTCAAATGTCAAATTCTTTGCACTATCAAAATGTCAAATACCAAATCATGTTAAGTACTAAATGAACCAAGCCATAACACTGACAAGGCATACCAAGTAAAATCCTATCATAAACCCTCAATAATGCCAAGTCTCCTTTTCACTAAATGCAATCTTTAAATGTGAACAAACATTCAATAAAACATGTGATGATTCTGCAACATCTCATTGCAATATGCTCAATACCTAGGTCATCATATAAAAAGAAAATTGTAAAATGCCAAGCCAATTCTCTTCTCAACAACACTTTCTTATACCAGGTCAAGGCTCTTCAAAACAAATAGGAGTAAACTTAGAACATCCACAAAGTATATCATATCACCATCACGAAGCACATAGTATCTTAGCAATAAACTAGACAGGCAATAGCATGAGACACATCATAGGTCCATATTAATGACTAGCAACATCATGTAGATCAACCAATGGAAGGTTTCCCTATCATCAATCTTCCATCAAAAAAATTCATGAAGGACATTCTTTCATGAGTACTGATCATGAAAGTCAAATAAATCCATCACAGGAATAACACTACAGCCATACAAATACAACTACCTTGAATAATATTGGTGTAACAAGAACTTGTCAACACTCTACCTTGGTCATTTCTCAAGCCTCTGACCAGCAGTGTAAACTGACTTTAAACTTCCCATATACTATACAAACAACATATAACATAACAACCCATGTAACAATGATAGGTCATCATGACCTCCATATTGGTCTCAAACAACGCACATCTTTCTTCCATATTGGTCTCAAACAACACATGGACTATGCATACAGCTTATTCGTTGAGTGTGTGCAAGCCGAATCAGAACAAAATAGCACTAATCATATCCCATACCAATGTATGGCTCATATTACTACATTCAAACAATTGTTTGTTTTGCAAGTATTCCATTTAGAGTGTAATAAAGAGCAAGTGGGCCAACGCACTTCCAAATTTTATGAGATTGATCCAAGAAATAATACTCAACATATAAAAAAAAAAAATTAAACTATATTGGATTAATAATATAGTGCACACTATTCTAAATTGAAATCATAGTTACCAAATTCGAATTCGAATTCGATTCAGATTCGAATTCGATACGATAAAAATTTGAATGAAAAATTTTCAATTCGAAAAAAATTCGATAATGTGACATTTTTTAAATAATATATTTTTAAGATATTTTTAGCTATCTTCTTTCTAATTTATTTTGAATTTTATATAACTTATAACTGTTTATAACAAAAAAAAAATCAGAACCAAATCCACTCAAAAAGAATTTACACTCACCTCTTCCCTCCAAACTATATACTCTTTTCAAAAACCTATTTTCTTTTTTTGATTTCAAAATTTTATTAATATAAAATCCTTGTTTATTTAGAAAATTAATATTCAAATTTATTTTAT
>APFE030050723.1:0-27008 GCA_000404065.3 Pinus taeda
ACTACGACAGAAAATATGATTTTATCAAAAACATGTTGGTAGTAAATTGCCAAAAAAACGTTGTTTAGGGCCTCAAAATGGCTCCGAAAGTTTAGAACCGAAAAAATGCTAAAAATAGTAAATTGTGCTACTGAAAAACTGAAAGAGATAGTTCTGGGGATCCAAGTGAGATAGGTGGGTGGCCACCAACATCCACTTGGATCACTCCCATGTTCTTTGTGTTTCTCCCAACCAAAATCCCAACTCCCTTTTGCCTTTGCTACAACAATTCAAATTTTCCTTGCTTGATTTTGTATGTCCTCTGGGAGTTCAAACCATACAGCCCTTCCTCTTATGCTGTCCCAACCAAAATTCAATTTGTCTTTTCCTTGGGAATTAATCTAACAACTTCCCTGACTACCACTCTTATCAACCACCTTCATGTCTATTATCAGGTTATTAAATGTTATTTTTAATTGGTTGTAGTGAATGACCACCTCGGTACACCAACTGACAACTTACCCTTTCATTTTCTTTTAAAAATGTTGTCCGCGTTTCCTTTCCATCATTGTAAAAGCACAACTAATGGTAATATTCACATTTTCCCTTTTTCCGAACTACCAGCTATTATGTACTATCTCATATTTTCTATTTTAAGAAATAATTTAACAATTTCCTTATAGCAAGTAACATTCCTAGCTCTGGAATTTGTTTCCCATTACTCAACCCATATTTTTTCATTTTTCTTTTTTGCAAAAATTTTACATTACACACATGAGAGAAACATAGTTGGGGTTGCCACATATTCAATAAACAATTTCATTACTCTCATCCTTGCAACGTAAACCTTCATGGATAGTTCTGATCAATATATACTTTGACATCAACAACACAACGATGTTCTAACTCATCATACTTAGTAGCAACATATCATCAGTATCATGCTTGACAACATACTAAAATCAACACAAACTCTTCAACAAATTGTTTTGTCAACAAAATTACACCTTTTATATCATCAACAAGACTCTTGAAAAACAATACACAACACTAATTCTCAGCAGAAAATTGGCCATTTATCATCAACTTCTTTATTTGAAAATCATAACACATTTCTGTAAGGAAAATCCTTTGCAAGAAAATTATCTTTTTCTTAGTAATCAACAAAATATTATTGCATCTTTTATCACTAGTAACATATTATATCATGAAAAACTTAGTAACAACCAATCATTAGGCATAGAGTACCCTTGTAGCTAAATCAATCAATAACCACATTACAATAGATAGTAAAATAAGTAATTTTAAATATTTGGTCCATCCTATGATTCATTATTGAGCCTGGGGTTCTTCATACAGGTTCCAAACGCAAACACTATCATGTAATTCCATCTTTACTATCAGAAAAACAACCAAGCAGTAAACAACAATTACCCCTATCATATAATAGTCAACATATGTTTTGTTCTCTAATATTGGGAGTCAAACAATATGATAACAACACCATTTCATAAGCACAACAACAACAACAAAAACTTAGGCTGACAATGGTAAAAATGAGCCTCTATCATATTCCAACAATCGTGTAGGTGATATACTTAACAACAACCTTGTCAAAACAAACTCACTCTAGAAATCATGTAGGCAGTAGCACCTTGTAGTATAAATCACTCTAACAACCTCTGTTGCTAACTAAACTCATATTGTGTGATACATTTTGAAGATTCATAATGTATATGTTACACATTTTTATAAGCCCTAGGAAACTCATTAATAGATGTTGCAGAACATACTAGATCAATAAATCATGCACATTTATTGCCTCATAACTAGTCTTTTATGGATTGTGGACTAGATTAGCAATCCACTAGCTTGGAGTCGTTTTGTCTAACTCTATCACTTATCAAATATAGGCAATTTTGCACCAGGCATAAAGACTCTAGATTAGTTTGCTAAAATCACACTTTACTATATATAATGCCTCAGAAGAGCCCAAATATGCTTGCAAGGAGATACTAGTGGAGATAGTCAATCTATCTTTTATACTCTAGAATTGGATCCAAACACATATACCATATCACACTAGATCACGACCTTATATTCATAACACAAAGACACTAGATCACTAGTTTCACTCTTGAAAGCATTAGAATAGAGAAGATGCAACCTCAAGACTCAAGTACACACTCAACTACGAAGAGTAAGAAAGGAAAGCTCAAATTCATAGCAAGACTACAATTCTAATCTATGAAAAAAGGAGTAAATTATGAATATATCTACTAATATCTCCTCCTTCGAACAGGAATACGATGTGAGCCTCCACATGGTGGAAATGAAGAAGATGGTGGCTATGGATGTTGTGTCAGTCAAACTGATGAAGATGAAACCCCTATTGTTGGTGTTGAAGCATGGAACCTAGGAACCAAGGGATTGAATGGGAGTGGCATATCAGCTGGATCATCATCATCATCCTAGATAAAAGCATCCTTTAATTCTCTAATCGCAACACTCCATCCTCCAAATTGGGATCCTTTGGATTTTGGTCCCAAACCTTAAGTTCTTTACTAGTCTTTACATCATCATAGTAATGGGACAACAATCACAAGTTGTAGTGAACATAAACCAAGCTCTCTCCCTGATATAATATCAACCTATTCATTTTAACATTGTGCATGAAATAATAAGATCTCCAACACCTCTCAATAAAAGAAGTTTTACCACCCATGATAGCAATCACAATGCCAAGGTTTGTAGAACTAGAGTAGCACCTCTATGCATGTTCCACCACTCAAGAGAAGAGAAAATATCTCAATCTCTAATTGCATGCATGCTCCCAAATGGACTAGTGTTAAGTTTATAGTTTCTCAAATATTTTCATAGCATGGAAGACTCCTCCTCATCAGGGACTAATTTATTCAATCCTTTCATATAACCATTTAGAACCTCTGGATCTAGGTTTGGTTTTCTCCTACTCCCCCATTAGGTGTTGGTGTTGAAATCCATGATGGATGTTAGTATTTAGGTGTCAAAAAATATGCTAAGGCATGCAGTCGAATGTTTAGCATATCCCATCATTTTTCCACTTCTACATGAATATAATTGTACAAGGTGATAGCTTTAGGCTCAATAATTTCATTAATATTCCCCAACACACCATCCATTTTCTCATACACCTCCCCAATTATCAGCTAATCTGAATCTGCAAACTTGATTATGTTATAAATTGGTTTGGTGAATTGCAAAATGTATTTAATTTGTGACCAAAATTAATTGTCAAGAATAGTGTCCTTGGCTACATTAGCACCATCTCTATCAATGTTAATTTCCTCCCATGATTTAGAGGTCAACATATTAGTTAAAGCTTGTCGCACCTTCACTAATCCCATAAAGGTGAGGTAATAACTTGCAAATCTTGTTTTTGCAAGTTTAAGCAATTGAAACTTGGAGTATGTTCCATAAAATTAGCTTACCCTTGTATTCCCTATGATGAATTTAATGAATTGCTTCCCTCTCTTATGAATATCATTAATCCATCCACATTATTTATTCTTCACAATATCATGCATCAAAAGGTTCACGATGTGCACTAAACACCTAGACCAAAATATGTGTTGATGATTACACTCAATAACTTTTCTTGTTGCATTACAATTTGCTACATTATCAGTGATCACTTAAACCACATTATTAGGACCAACATATTTGATTAATTACAATAAGATACCTGCAATGTTTTGGGAAGTTGCACCACTAGAAGAAACACCAATGTTGTAGTGAACATAAACCAAGCTCTCTCCCTGATATAATATCATCCTATTCATTTTAACATTGTGCATGAAATAATAAGAGCTCTGACACCTCTCAAGAGAAGAAGTTTTACCACCCATGATAGCAATCACAATGTCAAGGTTTGTAGAACTGGAGTAGCACCTCTATGCATGTTCCACCACTCAAGAGAAGAGAAAATATCTCAATCTCTAATTGCATGCATGCTCCCAAATGGACTAGTGTTAAGTTTATAGTTTCTCAAATATTTTCATAGCATGGAAGACTCCTCCGCATCAGGGACTAATTTATCCAATCCTTTCATATAACCATTTAGAACCTCTGGATCTAGGTTTGTTTTTCTCCTACTCCCCCATTAGGTGTTGGTGTTGAAATCCATGATGGATGTTAGTATTTAGGTGTCAAAAAATATGCTAAGGCATGCAGTCGAATGTTTAGCATATCCCATTATTTTTCAACCTCTACATGAATATAATTGTACAAGGTGATATCTTTAGGCTCAATAATTTCATTAATATTCCCCAACACACCATCCATTTTCTCATACACCTCCCCAATTATCAGCTAATCTGAATCTGTAAACTTTATTATGTTATAAATTGGTTTGGTGAATTGCAAAACGTATTTAATTTGTGACCAAAATTAATTGTCAAGAATAGTATCCTTGGCTACATTAGCACCATCTCTATCAATGTTAATTTCCTCCCATGATTTAGAGGTCAACATATTAGTTAAAGCTTGTCTCACCTTCACTAATCCCATAAAGGTGAGGTAATAACTTGCAAATCTTGTTTTTGCAAGTTTAAGCAACTGAAACTTGGAGTATGTTCCATAAAATTAGCTTACCCTTGTATTCCTTATGATGAATTTAATGAATTTCTTCCCCCTCTTATGAATCTCATTAATCCATCCACATTATTTATTCTTCACAATATCATGCATCAAAAGGTTCACTATGTGCACCAAACACCCAGACCAAAATATGTGATGATGATTACACTCAATAATTTTTCTTGTTGCATTACAATTTGCTACATTATCAGTGATCACTTAAACCACATTATTAGGACCAACATCTTTGCTTAATTACAATAAGATACCTTCAATGTTTTGGGAAGTTGCACCACTAGAAGAAACACCAAGAACATTTATCAAATTTTGGTTTCTAACGTTTATCCACCCATGTGATAGAATGGATACCCAAAATCCACCCACTGATTTGTAAAACATGTAAAAACTTTGAGAATATTTTCTTTTTCTCTTTCTAATAACATTGTTCTATGTTTCACATAGTTGGGGCTCTTGTATCCTTTTGGGGCTTCATTTATGGCCTTAACCATATCATGCCACTAGGGAGAGAGAAGCACATTGAATGGTACACCGCAAGCACAAAGAAACCAAACTATCTTTCAATTCACATCATCCCTCCCTACAACATTAAGGAAATCCCCTATTGTTCTTATACTTTCATAGGTTGCATAAATACCATGAGGAGATGAGCTACCAAATTTAGAGGTTGCACTTGATTCATAATGAGTTTTTTTTCTTGTATTTTTTTTTTTTGAAACCTCTTCTATTTGGATTTATTTTCTTCTTTGTTCAGCTGGAACCTTTGGGAAAATTTCTATCCCCATGATACCCTTTTTTCATCACTGTCCAAAGCCCACGAAGATGCCTCCCCACATGGGTATATGAACCACTATATGGTTTTCCTCCATGACAACCATGAGGGCATAAAAACGTGTAGCTTCCACCACCTTTTCCCCCTTCAAGTTTGGTCACAAAATTCCACAAGGGTGTCAATGTAGCTTTCCCCTCTAGTATTTCAATGTTTTCTTCATTCCCTTCCTCTTCATCATACAGTAGGTCACTCATATGTGGACCACTATCCTCTTGTTCTTATTCCCTTCTATTCCTACTCCCCCTTGCCATCATGAAGCTAAAAGTGGAATGATACATAAAATCCAAAAGAACACCATTTTGGAATATGAATATAGATGGACAACCTACGACGAGATGAGAAAAGAGAAAGAATGTGGAAAGCAGGAGAGGGAGAAGAAAAAGTAGAAACAACAATGACAGAAAAATGAGGCGGTGTTTGGAGTTTGAACTTAAATATTTAGCTCTTGTAATGGAAGCCCTTCTTTACTCCTCCAAGCTTCTCCTCCTTCACTACTCCTAGCTCCTCCTCCTTCACTCCTCCAAGCTCTCCTCAAGCCTTTCTTCTCAAAGCTATCTTCTCCTCTCAACTCCTCTCTTCTCCTTTCTTCTCCAAGCTCTCCAAAAATAAAAGAGTGAGAAAATGAGAGGGATAAATGAGATTTATCCCCATTTATCATTTCCATAACTCAACCTAAACCCACCCCCAACTCAGGTTAGAAAAAATGAAAACAAAAATAAATGATTTTTTGGGTCAGCCATGAAGAACCACCCATTGGGAATCAGATCCATGCCTAGCCTACCATGGATCTGAGGTGGATCCGTCGCTAAATCCACAATTTAGAAATCCAAAACAATGGATCGAGCCGACACAGTTCCAAAATTCTCGGAACCGTGCTTTCTAACTCGATCTATTTTTACCTTAAAATTTCTTCCCATTAGGTAATGTCACCATTGCTTTAGTGCATGTAGTATTGCCAACATTTCCTTCTCATAAATAGGTTAAATACTTTCCTTTGATTGGAGGAATTTCAAAAGAAATGGGTATTCCTTCTTTCATTAAAATAGCACCAATTCCATTTCCTTAGGCATCACATTCCAGAATAAATGTTTTTGTGAAGACTGGCATAGGTAAGACCAGTGCTTGGCACATTTCCTCTTTAAAATGTTCAAAGGCCTTAATTTCTTCTAGAGTCCAAGAAAATGCATCTTTCTTCAGTAATTTTGTTATAGGTGTTTCTATTGTCTCATAATCCTTAACAAACTTGTGATAATACCCTATCAACCCAAGAAATCCTTGCATATGCTTTATGGCTGTGGGGATTTTTCAGTCCTTAATGGCTTTAATTTTGGTAGGATCTACCTTAACACCCTCATGAGATACAATATGACCCAATATTCCACCTCTTGTACTCCAAAGAAAGAAATGAGGTTTTTTCGTATAATAATTCTCCTCCAATAGTTTGAGCACCCTATTAACATGTTGAACATGACCATTCTAAGACTTCTTGTAGATTAGTATATCATCAAAAAATACTAACACAAATTTTCTAAGGAAGCATTTGAAAATGGAACCATCAAACCTTGAAATGTGGAAGGTGCATTAGTAAGGCCAAAAGGAATGACTAAAAATTAATAATGACCTTCATGAGTCCTGAATGAAGATATAACTTCTTGAAGTAAATTTCTCCATGTAATTCATCCAACAATTCATTAATGGCATGAATGGGAAATTTATCTTTAATAGTGAACTTATTGAGCTCAATATAATATAGACACATACTCCATGATCCATCATTCTTGTGCACCAATACTACTGGAGTAGAGAAATAACTTTGACTAGGTTGAATTATACTAGCCTCTACCATTTTTGCAACCATATGTTCAATTTCACTCTTTTGGGCATACGATATCTATAAGGCTGATGTTTGAAGGAACACTTCTTTGAATCAAATAAATAATGTGTTCATGATCACGAATAGGTGGGAGGCATTTTGGAGTCTCAAATACCTTGGAATAATTATCTAAGACTGTTTGGAGGTATGGAGAAATAGAAGATTTTGATGTTTGAACCTCTAGTGAGCATAATTGTGAAATTATATCTCATTTTCTTTCTTCGGAAGATTTTTCATCCCCTTAGAGTTGATTATATTTCCTCATTCCTTACGATACCCCTTAATTCAACTTCCTTTCCTTCCCAAAAAAAAACAAGAAAAGTTCTTGAAAATTAAAAACTATCATCTGTAAAGACTATAACCATCAGACTCATAGTACAACATCAGCACCACCCATTGGAATGGAAAGCATTGGACTATTCAATACATATTTCCCCGTGATTAACTTGATATTATGGCACTTCCCATACAAATATATAGTTCCTCCATTTGAAACCATCACTTGAAACTCTGGTGCTGAATATAGGAAGCAATTCAATTACTTAACTATCTTACAATGAATAAAATTATGGGTACTACTTGAATAAGTCAACAAAATTACCTTTTTCGTCTTGATATATCCTTCTATCTCAAAAGTTTAAGGAGTGGTAATTATTGCCAATGCGTTACAAGATATGGTGGATTCATTTATTCTTTCTCTACGGTTGGTTCCTAGTGTATATCCTCCTCTTTTGATGTTTCTTGTCCATTTTCTTCCTCCTCTTCACAATCTATTGAAAATAATTTATTCTTAACACACTTATGACCTTTAGTTTATTTTCTATCAAAAATGTAACAAATCCCTTTTTCTCTTTTCTCCTCCAAATGTTTTGGTGTCAACCTTGTAGGTTGTGGAAGGCTAGGAGCAAAAACACTTCCATATTTATAGTTGTGAGGGATAAACTTCCTTGTTGCCATAATTTTGCTTTCAACTTTTCTTTCCACCTTGAATGCCTTCTCCAATGAATAAATTTCCGAAAGGCGAGCCTGTTGTTGGATGTTATCCTTTAAATTCCCTATGAAGACAAAAATCCTATGCTCATCTGGAATATTAGTTACCCTGATATTAAATTTTTGGAAGTCCTCAATGTGCTATGCCATTTAACCCTTTAGTTTGAGATTTATCAATTGGTTAAAGAAGGAGTCACTCTTTGTCTCCTGATAATGTTCTATCATTTCCTCCATAGAAATCGACCAAGTGACAAATGGTTTACAAGAACAAAGCCATTGATACCATACAAATTGATTGGTTTCTAATATAAAGATTCAATGTGTAACTTTTGTGTCTATTGCACATCATGGAGATCAAAATATTGCTCCCTCTGTAGTATCATGTTATCAGACCCTTTCCATAAAAATTCCTCATATTGATATTTGGAATGTGGTGGGTTTTAAACCCAACATTGGGGTCTCTAAAATAATAATTCATGTTCCTTTTTTCCTCATCATAATTTTCATGGATTACATTTTCACCATTGGAAATCCTTTCATGTAGCAACTTTTTCAACCTTTTCTTCAACCCTTCCCTCTTGACAGTCATCATCGAGTCCACATCTTATTTTAAACCATTCTTCAAATCTTTCAGATGCCTTTTTATTTTTACTTTCAAACCATCCATCTTAACATTCATCATTTCCAATTCATTTATGGTTCCTCTTTACAAGAGTGATTTTTTTTGCACTTGATCTTGTAATTTTGATATATCATGTTTCATTTCTTCCTCTTGTTCACGTGTCATAGTAGAGCTTTCCGGTTTCTTACAAGGAGTATCCATTTTTGTTTTGAGGCATATTGGAACCAAATAATGATATCTATGTTTTACTGTGCCCATTGAATTACTTCAGACTGATATTTCAAACAAAACTTATGCAAATTTAAAAAAATACATACATTTTTATTCCTACCTTTTGGATCTTGATATTGAATTTTTTGTTTCTCTGAAATGTCGGTCTCCCAAGGTCTAAAATCTGGTCTTTTGGTAGCACTCTGACTCTTCTTTCCAACTCCACAAGTCATACTAAGATTAGCGATGGGCCTCCAAGTAGACATAAATTAAGGCCCATTTGACTATCCTTCAGCACATTAAACTTCTCTTTTTGCATTATATGACATAGTTTTAATGTTAATATGTTTATTAGGAAGTTTTAGAGATAATTGCATATTTGTGCCTAATATTATTTATTTTTGTATAATACTGTGAGAATATTGGGTAGATTATGAATATTTGGAGGAGGCGATAATCTAGGAACTTACTCCTTGCTACAGGAGGATTAATATTGGATAATAAATGAAAAAAATATCATGAAATTATTGAAAAATTTTAAAGCTCCACTAATTGAGAAAATATAGGAACGTGTTCTGTGTCATTTAATGTAAATTCCTAGTGTTGGGAACTAGATCCACCTTTTGCAGGATTTTGGAGGGGAAAGTTGCCTCCTTTCAAGAAGAATGTTTCCCCATCACTTTGTATAAGTACAAATTTGAATTTTACTCTAATTTCATGTATTTCTTAGTCTTCTTGTGGAGAAAACATGTTATTCAGCAGCTCCACTTTCATTTCTAGCAAGGATGTACTTGGATTGATTCAAATAATGAAGTTTGGTGATATTTTTAGCAAATAGAGCTTGGTTTATTTTATATGAATTTTAGTATCCTTGGGCTTGGACATCCTAGGAGCCTCAGAACCCTCTTCTGAAAGGTATTTATCTTCTTTGAATGTTTTTTTCACTTGCATCTCTTATTTTTTCATTTACTATTCATGCTTCTTTTGCTGTAGGTTATATTGGTTAAATTATTGAAGTGATTTGTTTTGTAGGTTATTTATAGAGTCATAAGTATGATTCATACATATAATAGCTTTGAAAATTCATATTCTTTATTGAGCTACTTGGATTTCTTTAGTAGTTCACAAATATCGAATTTCTGGAAGTCTCTAGTAGAAAAATAGTGGTAATTTTCTATCATTTTTTAGAACGTTTTAATGTGATTCATTTGAGCTGATTCCACTTGTTTTGAGTCATAAAAACATTTAGGTTAATAAAAAAATTACCCCATATAATTTTCACTTGATTAGGTTAGGCATTTGATAGGTTAACTAGCTCACTAATGCTTGTATTTCCGGTTTTTGTAGTGGATTTCTGCTATTTTTTAGCACATGTTAACATGGGTATTTTAGTGATTCCAATTGGAATGGATTCCTAAGACATCCTAATTAATAATATAAAATTCCCAACTCATTTTCATTTTATTTTCTTGAGAATTCAGCAAGTTATCTCACTCATTAGCAATCTTGTCACTCTTGTAGCAATCATGTCACTCTTGTAGTAGACTTGTAGCAATTTGTTTTCGAGATTCGCCTTGCCTATATTCACTCAAAATTCATGGTAGAAGTAGAATTATAGCCTATGAAGGCTCGTAGGCTAGTTAGTTTGATTTGAGGCTTGGTTAGGCTATCATTTAGCTCTTATAATGCTTGCTTCTTGCATGTTGATTTTTCCAATTAGTCTAGATTCATTTTCCATAATTTACTTTATCCAAAGTGTGAGTTCCTTTTTGCAAGAGTACTCTAGGACTTTCCTTTCCATCAAAATAGAGTATATCTCCTTTAAATGTCATTTCTTTTGTAGCAAGATATAGTATATTTGCTCAGTTATCATTATGCTTTACATTTTTGTAAATAGAATAGGTTTCCTTCCTGCCATTTACTTTCCATGTAGAATAGATTTTCTTATTGTTGTTTACCTTAAGCAACTTAGGATTGGTGTCTTACCTAGATATTTTTTCATGTGAGGTTGTTTCATTTCCTTCTTTCACATGCATCAAAGGGAGTTGGACCAGGAAGAGGAAGGTGTTTGCTACACATATAGTGTTGACCCCTCTTAAGTTTGTACGAACCTCGGGTTGATAATTTAAGTTGATGGCCTCAAGAGTTGCAATATTCTTATTGCAATAATGGGGCTCATCAATGGATTCTTTAATATGAAGTTTACCAAATCTCCCACGATGACTGGATTATGGACTATTCCAATAGATAAAACTTGTATGTGATGCCACATGTCACTGTTTAAACCTTCAACCCTGAAATTGTTAATTGTGCAATTTCAGTCACTTTTTACGAAATCCAAATCTTATGGTTGAAGAAAAATTTATGATGTTTTTTCCTAGTTCTCTTGTTTGATACTAAATTCTTGAGAATGGAGAAACCCTAACTTATTTGGACCATATCTCAGAAAATATAGTGAACCAAGATTTGAAATTTATGTAAAAATTTCATCAATATTTTGTCTTCTCATGCTCGAAATTTCATCTTCTGAAACTTCGTATAAAAAAGGTTATAGCGAAAATTCTAAGATGGCCTATTTGAAGCAACGAAACCCTAGAATCCAAAGCTCTAGTACCAAATGTTATGCAACCAACTCAAAAAATAGAAGAAAAAATAGATAAACGACTTGAGAAATATCCTCTCCAAGGGGTAAACCACCTTTACATCACGTAAATGAACAGTTCTTGGATGATACAAATGATAAGACCTCCTTGGTATATGTAGGAGTCTAAGGGATCATAATATAATTACAACCTACATAACAATAATAATGTAATGGCACAGCAATAACAATATGGGGGATACATGGGCATAACAATATCAATAAGAGGCTACACTAATAATAACACTAAGGGGGCTACACTAGTATTATAGGGACCTAAAAACAATGTCATTAAAAACAAAAATAGTGTGCCAAAAATAGACACAAAAAACCACCATGCTTTTTTAGGGGCTCGTCTCTTCCTACACTGTGACCCCCCCATTGCACTCAACATAATATACATTGTGTGGGGATAGTTGTGCAAAGAACATAAACATACCCAAAAAAATAGAACAAAGAAATTGGTTGATTCAAGAGACTCGAAAAGATAAAAAACGTTGATTGAGATAAATAACTTAACTAAGTTGACACAATTGTCCAGCGCCCACATCCCAACTTGACCGACCAACAAGAAGAACTAGTCAACCAACACATAGTCGATGGCACCTCACATTGCTTGCACAAACCAATATTATTTCCTATAATTAATTTTATAGTACATGGATGCAACAATAATATAGATGCAAATTTAACACACCTCACCTTGAAAAGTAAACAAATATAGGAGTGGCATATGACCAAATAACTTTGTTTATTTTTCTCGAGTGATTGAACAAATACTATGAAGAGAAAAAACAGTATTTATAGACCACTAAATCTACCAAATTTTATCAATCTACCAACAAAGAAAACAATTGAAACATTATGAGGATGAGAGCACATTTCTCGACAACTAAAACCCTAATAGAGCCAAGAAACAAGAAATTCAACAATTCAACCACAATAGGATTTGAAATTTATATGAAAAACATCTAATAATGAACAATGTAGTAAATTCCCTATGACAAGCATTTGTATAACTTCACATATTCTATTGGAGAGGGTAAATTGGCTAGGTTGATTAAATTGACCAAGAAAACATACTCAAATAACGTCACAATGTTCACCTAATAAAGAAAAACTATTGGCCATCGCAACTCAACTATGATGGCTTTATCATTGTAAAATCAATTACTACAAATATATTCTTAGTAAACAATAGAAAAGAAGCAATGGAACACACACGTTAGCATAGATATTTTTCCCCAGAAAACAAAATCGGGAAACTAAAGAAGATTTTTTCGTATATTATATCTTTATAATGTTACATACACCATGTATATCCCATGAAATCCATAACCTCCCTATCCATTGACCTTGGATTATAATACAACCATAGTTCCTTAACCAAAATTAGAAAACCATGGGCTAAATCACCATGCACCACAAAAATTCTAAAATAAAAATTTGTGTGCAAAAATCCATCAAAAATAGATGCAAAAAGGCTCCCACTCTTTTTTCAAGGGATCTACCTCTAGACCTCTACATAGGAGGATCTACCACAACCCATGTGACCTCTATTGTTCCCAACACAATGTATAATGCATGGGCCTAGCCATGTAATTAATATAACAAACACCCAACATTGTCTGACTTGTTGTTTTATTTGCATACAAGTGGCCAGAAAAGTGCATGATCAATAATCTAGGGAAGTAATGCCCATTGTTTCTGCACAACAAGATGATTTCTCACTTGACAAATTTTGTTAATGAATCTGAAACATTGTTCAAAGTGTTCACCTCTACCAACAACACATTCTTGTCTTCAATCATATATCTCACTAAGTGATATTGAACACCAATATGCATTTTCTTAGAATAATTAGCTAATTTCTTCACCAGAAAGAATGCACTCTTAAGTGTCATAATCTATCATTACATCTTGTTGTATCAACTATTGAGAAATCAAGTGTAATACATATTGATGCTTGATTCCTCTTCTTGATAATTACTTGTCAAATTTTGTTTCCTTCTTATTACTTATTATATCTTCTTCATTAAGTAATTATAAAAATGTACAAAACATAAAAATCACAAGAAACAAGAGACACTAAAAATTAGGCTCCAAGCCGAGGAAAAACACCACAAGGGGGACACCCAATGATCCTTCTCTTATAGAATTTTATCAAAATGAGAGATATCCAATACCAAGGCCATGACCAAAATACCACAAATATTCCAAGTCATCCTTCCTCCAACAAGTGAAATTCAACAAAAGCAAATGTTGGTAAACCTTTATGAAATTTGGTCAAAACATAGAAATTTTTACTGTGCAGTAGATGTCAAACTTGAACCTTGTAATAAATTCATATTTTCCTTAGAAATCTCACACGTGTGACAGAAATAGGGTAGAAACTTTTTCATTTCTCTCTCCTTTTACTTCCTTCTGTTTCCTTTGACTTCGGCTCACTTTGTTCTTATTTAGGCGTAGAAATAGATAGATGATGCGATGAATGAATGGTTCTCCAAGAGGTCAAATAGAATATTATATATAGTTGTCTAGGATGGCATAATACGTGCCACATAGGCTAACTTATCCAAGGAGGGCCGACTTGGCCTTTGTGTTGACTTATTGACTCAAAAATAAAAATTAAATTTCCTTTCTTTCAAATGTCTAACTGGGACATGACTCAAATACAATTTATGTTAACTCATAATAAATTATTTTGATTATTTTTTACTATTCAATCACTAAGAACATGCTTTGACCAAAAATAAAATAATAATAATAATGAATATGATAAATACATCAATGATATAATTAAATTACATTGTGAAGACTGACACTAGTTACAATTTCAACGCTCCCTCTTAACTAAGGAGGTATTCCTAATGGAACAACAAGATATTCTCAAGTTCAAATATTCATATAAAAAAGGATATGGTTTGATAAGCATTAATGGTGATAGCATCTTCACAACCAACATGGTCAAACAACTAAGGCCTTGACTAGTCTTCTCTATCTCTCTACAATCAGAGCAAAATGTTGGGAAGAATTCGATAAGACACCACACTACCTCTACAAGGCATATACCCCACCCAAGTGTTCACCAAGGTATGTCCTCAGAGGTTTATTTCGTAATCTATTTTCACAACACTTGATGCAAGGAAATGTCAGTCCTCTGAACCATTCTTATCTTAGATCAATGTGTAGATTTTCCTGTAGATTCATAGCTCATGTAATGTACTAAAACACAAGACAAGAATCTGCTCTACTCTTTAAACAATGGAACCCAATAGATCGATGAAAATAATAATCAACAAGAGCAAGATAATCAATGTCACATAACACAATAATTTCTCTTCGGAAAGCCACTCCTCAAAATGCCGACTATAATACAAAGGCTGTTCTCACAAGAACAATTCTTGCACAAGTATGATCAACTCTCTACCTCACAAGCCTACTCTATCCAACACTTTGCCAATTTTGTTGCCTCCCAAGCTCCTATTTTCTTGCGCATTTCCTATGATGATAAACCCATATTTAATTAGGAAATCCTTCCTCCATAACTAGGCAATCCAAATCTAGGTCCTCTTTTGATTACATGCATCATTTGTACAACTCATATCATTCTACAATTGATATTACACTGTCCCTGCACTCTAGTCTCAACTAGGTCTTTATTTGAATCGACATGCATGAGTTTCTGATGAAGGAACCTTCATTTAGTTGGAGTAGCACCTGAGGATGCACCAGTGCACCAACTCACTACTAATCCTCTAATAGTTCCACAAATAGTTAGAACTAGTTTAACTTTCTATAACTCAGTCAAACTGAGTTATCCAACTACATCTCAAATAAACTCATTCTGGACCCCTAAAATTTAGGGAGAACATACACATGACTACAGAAATACTTCCAACATGAAATTCCTAAGCTAATTAAGTTAATTAAACTTAATTAACTATTTAAAAGTTTCTATGAAAATAGAATTTTATTTTAATTCCGAGTTATTTCAAGGAAAAATTAAACTGGAATTTCTTGTTGTCATTTCTCAACACTCCCTCTCAACAGGAAAGGGATTATCAGATACCTCGATCCTATCTATGTGAAAATTGAATTTACATATTCACAATGCCTTGTCAAAATGTCAACATCTTGTTCCTCCGTGGGAATGTACTCTAACAACATAATCCACCTCAATACACAATCTTAGAGATGATGATATCATATATCAATATGCTTGGACTGATCATGAAAAACTAGATTTTCAGAGAGTTTGATACAACTCTGATTATCACAGTAAATCAAAGTTGGATCCATATGTTGATCAAATAAACCAACTAGGATCATCCTCATCCATATGGCCTCACATGTTTCCTGACTTGCAGCCATGTACTCTGCGTCTATCGAATTGAGTGCAACCAATCTTTGTTTCGTGTTGTACCAAGAAACTATTAATGACCCAATACTGAAGATCCCTCCCTTTTGAATGGACTCCCTCCTTGATCCACATCGGTGAAGCCTTGAAGCTTCACTCCCTCTAACCGTCTATAACTCAATCCATATTGAGTAGTGCCTCTAAGGCATATCAATACATGCTTTGCCACCTTCCATGCCTTATTACCTCCTTATTCACCTTTCCCAAGCTCCATTCCACCTTCTACACCACTTCTTAAGCTTTTGGCCTGTTCGTGTAGTAAGGCAGGGGATCCCATAGGAGAACTAGTACATCCTGCAGACATCTTGTAGGAAATCCTATAGAAGCATGTTTTCAGCTCGAATTGAGAAAAATCATCATTGAAGCTAGGATTAGGCCCCTACTTGATTTTCAAGCCACCAAAACCATTGTACCCCTCTTCCTCCACACCTGTCTTCCCTACCAAAGAACAAGGAAAGATCAACATTTACATTTATAAAGCAAAAAGATTAAAAAAAAGATTTCTTTTATATTTACTCATGCACAGGGTAGTTAGTACTCTCTAGATCAGATTTCATGTTTAGATTAGTTAAAACCTCAAATGTTACAAGTAGGGTTAGAGTAGGGTTCTTTTGAAAGCAAAATGTGTTAACAGGTAGATAGAGGATTTCATGTTACTTTACAAGAATTTTTTCAATCTTTCATTCTTGCAATGAGGTAGCATTTCTTTTCTCTCATTTAGGGTAAATTTCCCCTCTCTAGTTGATAATCAAAATTCTTCTAGTCAATAGAAGGTTAGTTTGAGAAACCCTAGTGGTCTAATGCCCCAGCTAAGCAGTGACAAGAGTAAACCAATTACATCTAGTTTTTGTATACAACACTATCACCTCCAAGTTTGTAAGAACCCCGTGTTGATGAAGTAAAGTCAATAGCCCCAGGAGTTGTAGCATCCTTGCTGCTATACTAGTTCTCATCACTCAAGAAAGTGATTGGGCCTTATTGTATGACTCTCGGTAGAAAGACTTCAAAGGAAAGTTAATGACCATATGTTTGGGACCATATGTGATAGAAAAGTGCCATGATAATGGCATTGTTCAAATAAGAGCCATTGATGTAGAAGGTATCCATTTTCTTGTCAATGGCTATATGTTAAAAGTCTACAAAAATCCCTTATCAAAGCAGGAATTCATCAGTACCATCAGCAAGGCAGTGATGGTGATTGAAGGAGTCTCGACTTCCACCTCATGAGGTTCTTAAAAAAATAAAAATAAAAATAAAGAGACCTAGGTGAAAACCTCCATGAGGGACCTGAGTCCAACTTTTGGGTTGAACACCTCTTGAACGTAGCCCAACAATATTAAGAAACACAAGAAAAAAAAAAATCTCTAGGTGAAAACCTCTTTTGAGGGACAGAGGGTAGGAAACAAGGATTAAAACCTCCTTCGAGGAAGCATAGTTGTCTTTAAAAAAAAGGAAAAGAAAATAAAGAAAAAAACATACAAAAATAATGGCAAGGACCTCACACGTGCCACTCATAACAATTTTGTTTTTGCAAGTAGTCAAGAAGATGATGAGAACAAGATAGAGAGGGAAACAAGCCCTACAACACACTATGTTTTCCTTCATACATTTCATGCCCTCCATAATCCCCATGTTCTTCCATCCATACTCAATTCAAGATTCCAATTCCAAGAAATTTTGTGTTTTCTATATGATTTCCTGTAATTACTATAGGAGTTTCTTGTAGATATTACAGGAGGTCTTGAAAAAGTACAACAAGGGTATTCCAATGGAAAAATTGTGACACATGCCTATTTTGGAATATGAAAAAACTCATTGACTTCACCACACCTCAGCCAACACCCTTCATGACCATGTCACCCATGTGTCCATAAAAAAAAAAATCAAGTTTGAAAATACGAAAAAGAAAAAAAGAGAAAAGAACATAGAAAGGGGCATGCCAACAACAACCTACCTCACCTACCACTCCATAACCACACCTTCCACTCATTCCAATACCCATTCAACTTCGGAGCAGAGAAAAGATGTAGAAATTCAAGAAAAAGGCTGCTATTAGACATCCGCTAGGAAATCCTATAATAGCCTATTCTACAAAAAAGACCACATCAACACCAACCCACTTTCAACAGAATGACTACAAGAATAAGGAGCTCCTCCAGAGCTCAACAACAAAAAAATCCAATACCTGTACATCATAAAAGAAACAAACCATCCGCAAAAGAAGAAAAAAGCAGTTGAACAACAAATTGACACCACCCTCCAACATGCATCAGCAAGGCAAAGGACCAACAGGAATGTCATCTCACCAATACTCCCTCATTGGTACGAATATAATTAAACTTTAGGAATATGTATGAAGTTGATTTTATAAGAGAAGGTGACTAGTTAACTTGGACACCCTTAGTCTGATAACGAAAAGTAAAGGTTTAGTCAATTGCACATGTGGCAAGGTCACATCAAAAAACAAAGGAATGAATCGAAAAAGTGGTTAAGTTATGATGAATAGAATTGTGATATTACTACGAGGAAAGGTGGTATGATGAACTTGTGGTGGGATGAACGGTCCAAAAATTGGTATTCGTACTTGTCCAACCAGCACATCACTAAACGAAATCATCCACAAATAGAAATAATCACTAACTCCCATGCAAACTATTGGTTATTTCAAAAATATGAAGGTGGATGTAACCTCTCTGAGTCATCAAAGGAAAAAGTTACTGTCAGCTTTCCTGCAGTGAGCACCTATAGGAAACAGTCAGCACCTATAGGAACAAGATAACCTACAAGAAACTACAGGAAAGCTATAGGATACAGGGAGAATTATCACACAGTGTTGTAGGTGGACGCCAAGAGCCATCAATTCAATAATTATCATTATCAAAGCATAGCAAAGGAAGGTAGGTGCCATACCTTCTGTTTTATTCATTTGTAGGAGATAAAAATGACGGAATCCTCATTTCTTTTAAGTATTTGCAATACGCATAGAGATAGATAGATTTATGTGAAAGTTAATGAAGGGTAAACTCTAAACCCTCATCACCTACAAAAGTTCTTAAACTATAGCCACCCACACCTCATTCAGAAAAAAATTGCCAAGAAAATATGACAGGGTGTTTCAACAAAAGAGATCCCACAACTAAAACCAAAATATACCAGCATCCTCTTGTCATAGAAATATTTACAAGGCATCAATGGATGGGGTTATTTGAGCTAATGAGGGGATATGATGATGTTGTGGCTAGGGAATTTGCAATGTCACTCATACCTCTATCTAGAGCCAGTGCCACTGTTGTAGTGATGGGTTTGTCAGTAACAATTACCCCTGAGAGTATTTGTAGGATAGCTACACACCCCGTAGGATTGCAATGGAGAAAAGAGGAAAAAACTAACAACAATCTTGCCGAGAATGGATTTATCTTGGAAGGAGAAGAACCAATTGAAGATAAAATGGGGTTAGAAAGGAAAGAATTCCATATCCTTAGAAAAAAGTAAGTTATCACATCATCAAGTATATTTCCTGTGAAGGTAGATATAGTGCAGTGTATGGGTATTACTTTAGACTCCTCCATGAGCTAAGATTTGGAGGGGAGACACCTCCTCATAACAGAATTAGTGTGCCTTACTTTTTGTTACAAACAATAATAGGAATGAGCATTAAGGTACACGAAGGGAAACATCAACAACTAGCACATCACGGGTTGATCAAACTCATCCTGGAAGATCCTCTAAAAAATTTGAGAATCCCTATTGCATGGTCAACATTTTCATACATGAAGGAAGAAGATGAAATTCAAGCCATTGAGTATGACAAAAGCCCTACTTCTAGTCAGGGAGAAGAATAAAAAGAGCATGAAGAAGAGGAGTCAGAAATAGATTAGACAAAGGATGAAGTACAGAAGGATGAACAAAATTCTGAAAAATGGTATAGGGAAGAAGAGGAATCACCAAGGGTGTCCTCAGAGCCTACAGAGAAGGAGGCACCAGTTGCTTTAACTGCCCTAAGTACACCTATCAAATCAAAGGGAAAGAGACAAAGGACAACTCCACATTACGTCAGAACAAGGAAGAGCACCCGGATAAAACAAGGGAGACCACAAATCCCTACCAAGATTCTGATTATCATAGAGGACTCATTAAAAGAACAAGAGGCAGTAGTCCCTCTAGAGAAGAAGGAAGAAGAAGAAACATCAAAACAATCTTCTCCTAGGTCACTAGCCACCTATGTTAGGAGATCTGTCACCAGGTCAACCTTAACAAAACAAGTTAAACAACCTTTGACCCCTTCACAAAAAGGGAAAGGTCTCCTATAGGATGTTGAACTACAGGAAGCGATTTACAGGAAACCCTGTCAAAATTGTAGGAAACAAAGAAAAAATATTAGGAAAGGTTGCAAGGGAAAAGGGAAGGAAAAGAGGAAAAAATTACTCAAGAAATAATAGAGGGAGAGTCCCAAGAGCTGAAGAAACCTATCCCACATCCAAATCTTAGATCCTATTACAGATTCATTGAAGGTGGTAGGGTGTTCCCACAAAAATTTTCCATTCCTCTATCCTTTGAACCTAAAAAAGAGAGAGCAAGGACACATCGGTGCATGCAAATTGCTAAATCAAAAGGGGTGGAGGATGTAGACCACATGGAAGAGAAGTTGCAAGAAATGGTTAGAGAATTAAGTAGCATAAGAGACAGAGAATAAAAGGTGAAATCTCAATTAGAGGCTGAGAACACATGGATAAGAAAGAAGCTACAGGAAAACGAAGGCCAATTGGAAACTATGGAAAGTCTATCCATGGAGGAAAATTCAATGCAGGATGCCAGAAAAATCATATTCCTTATACCTCAAAGAATAATGGCTGCAGTTTTAGATAAAACCATAGCACAAAGAGGAATTATGCCTTTCCAAGACTACAGGTAGTTCATTAGCCTTTGTGACCAAAGAACCCTGGAGGATAGACAAAATATATCTTAATTCTACCTACACAATTTGCCTCTATAAGATTTAAATGTGTGGGACCCCAATCCAATATTAGGGGACTTACAACTAATTTCCTTGGCATCTTGGATGAATCACGAGGAAGCCAAAGCTACAGAATGAAAAGGGTTGTGGCAAGAGAAGAAGCAGAACCCCTTTTCGTCAGAGTAGAATAGCCTAACTCAATGGTTGTCATCAGCACCCACAACCTCATTGCCAATGATCCCAACCTTGCACCAAGATACCTTGTTGTACAAGAACAAGCAATCACTCATTTTGAATACATGCTCATATTTCTAGGGGATGAGAGCCAAAAAGCCTGCCAAAGGAGATGGAACACCTTATCCTACAACCTAAATATCGGAGAATTTCATTCTCTCGAAAGAATGAGGGATGCACTGGAAATAACCCAATGTATAAGCAAGCATTATGGAGACTCAAAATCAACTGGAATGGATTGAAACTCAATCCACCATTTCTTTTAGGTATGTTAGAGGGGAGAAAGGAAGAAGAAGAAAGAAATCATTGGGAGGAGATAGAGAAGAATACAGGGTTTTATCCACAAGAGGAGGAGACTACAAAAGAAGCCTGGAATGTCAGAGAGGCCACCAAAGCAATGAAAGACATGGACATAGATTGAGTTCCTCAGAGGATGAGAAACTTCAAACATTTTCTGTAGGGGGTGATGATGAGGCTCATCAACGGCTAAATTATATGGACCTTAATGCACCTCAATCTTACTAAAATCGACTTTTCTCATAATTCTTTACATGTTTTAATTATATTTTTCTTAATGAGAAGAGTAAATATGAGATGTCATGTCTAGTGTTCTAATGTGCATTGATTGCAGTTTTTTTAGCACATTTTGGCTAATTAAAGTGCAGGAACTCAAATGAGATGATAAATATGGATTCTATGAGATAGGATCCCCCTCCTTAACTCCTCACTCACTCGTAGACACCTCAATCAAATCTCATCATCTTAGAGTCGCAAGCAGCTAGGTCATGAGGATCATTAGCAGCCAAGCTAGTGACAGTTGAAGACCAATTGATCTTGAGAATGGGAGCCAAGCCTCTCTAAATTTAACAAAGTTGTTGGTAACTTCAACTGTATAAATAAAGAGGCCTAGATCCTCATTAGGATTCAGATTTTTGTTCAAGATAGCTAAGCATCATTTTCGAGTTGAAGCATTGTAACTGAGCATTCTTGTGTAGTTTTAATATTTTAATGAAATTGAGAAGAATTCCCTTGATTCAACGCTAAGTTGAATAAGAGGGCTGAAGCTCTTGGGTTAGGGCCAAACCCTAGCAATATATGTCCCTCTTTTTGTAGATGTATGTTTAGAAATACTCATAGTTAGTAGTTGAACTGATTTTGGTGTTGTTAATTTGCAAGTATTGGTAGGGTTAATTAGTTTGCTTCCATTTTTGAATAGTTATAACAGTAGCATTGCAGTGAAAAGAAGATATTCTAGAAAGGTTGTCACCAAGTGGTTTCCACCTCATTTCTCCCTTTCAGGGATCTTGATTTGAGGAACAATTACCATACAACCCAAAAAACAAAATTCTTGCTTTTCTGCATAATCTAGAGTTTCTTGATAATTATGTCATTATCTTTCAGTTTCGTTGGATAAGTTGCAATTGGAATTTATGTTCTCTTAGGTTTGTACTGATTTCACAGTGCTTTTGTATTGATTTCAAACACTTCCATTCATGAACTTAGGAAATAAATGGTAACAACTTTATTTTCTTCTATTGAATAAACCCTTCTTGTTTATAGATGAATTTATGTATAAATGAAAACAATGATGTGTGTTGATGCAAGAGCTTCTACATTGTAGGGAGACCTCATCTCATTAGCCTCATCCAAGCCATATCCACCCATGTTACCAAAAATCACTAAGGTCCCAATTTGAATTCTTGTTTTATAAGGAAAAATTTCCATTTCCATTGAGCAAATCCAACCATCTTAAAGCCTTTGCTTGAGTTTTGAGTAGTGTTTGCCACTTCCATACATTATTCCCTCCTTATTCACCTTTCTTAAGCTTCATTCCACCTTCTAGACCACTTCCTAAGCTTTTGGCATGTTCCTGTAGTAAAATATGGGATCTTGTAGGAGAACTAGTACATCTTGTAGGAAATCCTGTAGCAACCTGTTTTGAGCCCGAATTGAGAAAAATCATCACTGAAGCCAGGATTAGGCCCCTACTTAACCTCCATTCCATCAAAACAATTGTGCCCCTATTCCTCCAAACTTGTATTCCCTACCAAAGAACAAGTAAATATTAGCACTTACATTTATAAAGAAAAAAGATTAAAAAAAGGAGTTATTTTATATTTACTCTTGCACAGAATAGTTAGTACTCTCTAGATCAGACTTCATGCTTAGATTAGTTAAAACCTCACATGTGTCAAGTAGGGTTCTTTTGCAATAAAAGTGTGTTAACAAGTAGATAGAGGATTTCATGTTACTTTGCAAGCATTTTTTCAGTCTTTCAATCTTGCAATTAGGCAACAATTCTTTTCTCTCATTTAAGGTAAATTTCCCCTCTCCAGTTGGTAATCAGATTTCTTCTAGTCAATAGAAGGTTGGTTTGAGAAACCCTAGTGGTCTATCACCCCAAATAAGCAGTGACAAGAGTAGGCCAATTAAATCTATTTTTGTATACAGGATTGTCACCTCCAAGTTTGTATGAACCCGGGTTGATGAAGTAAAGTCGGTAGCCCCAGGAGTTACATCATCCTTGCTGCAATACTGGTGTTCATCACACATGCAACTCACGGTCAAAGGTCTCAAAACATTCAGGTTGCTCTATGTACACCTCTTTCTTAATAATGCCATTAAGGAAGGTTGTCTTTACATACATCTGATGTATCTTCCAACCCATCTGCATTGATAGTGCTAATATAGATCTGGTCGATGAGTACCTTGCAACAAAAGAAAAGGTCTCATCATAGTTAGTCCCCTCTTCCTATGAAAATCCACGGGCCACAAACCTATCATTATGCTTCTCCACACTACCATCTTTAGATTTTTTTACCTTGTAAATCCATCCAAAGCTCACCACTGACTTGTCCTCTGGTCTCAGGACCACATCCCAAACAAAGTTATGAACTATGGAGTCATACTTCTCCACCATGGCATCAACCCAAACTGGTTGCTACACTACTTCCTCAAAGGAATATGGATTTGTGAGAACACATCCACTCATAAGAGCCATGTATCCAGTGTACCTCTACGGTGACCTCCTCTGCCTGCACTCAAATGTGGGTGCTCCTAGACTCTCCCGTGAATCATGCAATAACCTGTCAGCCTCTCTGGTGCACTTTCTCCCATCTCTGGAAGACTTTGCTTGAGTGGATGTCTCCACTCCTGGATCCTCTACATGTGGATTCCCCACATCAATAACAAACTCCTCAGAATTAGGAACCAAAATTTCCTCAACCGAATGCAGTTGTAGCTCCCTCTCAAAGGAAACTCGCATGGCCTTCTGCTCATCAAACTTCACATCCTTGTGAACCAATGTCATCCTGTTGGTTAGAAAGTACACTTGATAGTTGTGAGGTGTATCAGTGTACCCCACAAATCCCCAATTCCATTGTCCGTCCAAGCTTCTTCGGTGCATCTTTGGTCACATGCCAATATACCAATGAACCAAAAATCCTGAAGTGACCAACATCTAGCCTCTTCCCAAGCATCTGATGCAGGCTTTTGTTATGAAAATAAACAGTTGTGTTGCATGCATTAGCCCACAACTATAGTGGTAGGCCCTGATCATGCAACATCACCCGTGTTTCCCATACAATGCTTTTGTTCTTCCTCTCAACCACCCCATTCTGTTGTGGGTTATGGGGTGTTGTGAACTCTCGTTTCATCCCTTCTACCGCACAAAATTTCTTAAACTCATTTGGGACATACTCACTATTGTTATCGCTCCTGAGAGCTATAACCTTCCTATCAGACTCTTTCTCAACCGATGGTTTAAATTCACAAAGATTTGTGGAAGTTTGATCCTTCTTCTACATAAAAAAATCCAACATTTACGAGAAATGTCATCAACAAATATAACATAATGCATGTGTTTGGTCATGGATGTTGTTGAGAATGGTCCACACACATTTGAATGGACTCACTCTAGAATAACCTCTGCTCAAGTGTCTCTGTTGTCAAAGGAAGCCTTGGTGTATTTTCCCAAAGTACACCCCTTTCATGTATCGACTTTCTCTAGCGTACATTTGCGAAGACTAGTAGAACTATGTTGCATGATTTTCAAAGCCCCATGACGCAAGTGATCCAATCACCTGTGCCACAACTTGCCAACATCTCAACTCTACACCATCTATTCTTTCATGCTTAAAGTAACATAATCCTCTACCTCCAACTTATAGAGATTCTTCACCTGAATCCTTATCTCTTTTACCTGACCCATGGCTATGTGTCTAAGGAGCACATTTCCTTTGCGAAAGACCACATCATAGCCTCTATCCTCCAACATGGCGACCAATATTAAGTTCTTCTTCAACCCGGGCGCATACATAAAATATCTCAAGGTGAGACGAGCACCATGCTCCCTCTAAAAAGTAACCATGCCCAATCTAGTAGCACTATACCTCCTGTCATCACCCATCTCGATATGCATCTAGAGATCCTTCTCCTCCAGGTCACTGAATACCTCCTTGTCACCTGTCATGTGGAAAGAAGATCCACTGTTAAGGTACCATACACTATCCATCATTGATGACACCTTGCATGCAATGAGGGTAAAATTTGATTCGAATTGAGAGTCCAAAGCCTCACCTACCACTCCTCCTGGGGACTTCTTCTTGGACTTCTTGAGAGAAGAATTTGTAGCAAAATTTCCCAACTCATGACAATTAAAGCACTTGACTTTCAACATGTCTTTCTTCTTACCTTCATGGAAAGAATATGATTTGGAATGTGATGCCTTGCCTTTCCCTTTCTTCGCCTTACCTTCTAAGGCACAATTTTCCTCATGATCAGTCTTTGACGAGGAACCATCTTTGGTGTTCGTTATGGTATCCCCTACATCAAATCCAACCATAATCGTTCCCAATATGGAAGCTTCTCCCTCCCATTCACAGAGTCCTTATAGTTATTCCAACTCTTGGGAAGCCCTAGGAGATCTAGGCTCACCATGTATCCCTCGGAAAAGATTATTCCAACACTTCCAAACTCATCATGGAAGATCATGAACTTGGTCAAGTATTTTCGAATCACCTCGCCTTTCTCCACCTTGATTTTTCAAAGTTTATCTTTCAGTGAAACTCCTATGGTCACTACTATTTTAGAAAAGGGGTTTTCAATGCTTTCCACATAGAATATGGAGTCTCCTTCCCATGGAGACTCGAGACAATGTGGTCTCGAACTCCCTCAAGGATTATTCGCCTCGCCTTCGCCACAAACTTCTTCCATTTGGACATATGTTTTTCATCCGATGTTGGTGTCTTAGGAATGTATTTATCAATGAATTCTTCAATCCATTATCCTTCAACATAGCCTCCATCCTGTCCTTCTAGGGTATATAATTCGATTTTCTTTCCAAGGCATACTCGAGCCGCAAACTGTAGAACGTCATCTGCTGATCCTAAAGTATGTATTGCAAATTTGAATTTCACTTGTAACCCTAAATTCAAAACTTTGAAATATCCTCTAGTATAATGTCTTCAACTTTTATACCATGTATATTTTCATGTATATTCACAGCTCATGTAATGTACTAAAACACAAGACGAGAATCTACACTACTCTTTAAACAACATAACACAATAGATCGATGAAAACAATAATCAACAAGAGGAAGATAATCAATGACACAT
>APFE030050728.1:0-34867 GCA_000404065.3 Pinus taeda
ATTATTATTATTTTTGGTGTTAATGTCTATGTTTTTTTATGCCAAACCATTATTTATTATCTAAACATTGATGTTTGAAAATCCGTAAGTGGCTAGTGTGGAAATGGCAAGGTATGTTGAGAATTTGGTTATTTAGTAACTCATAATATGCAGGCGTGTGATTACCAACAGTAGCTAAAGAGGGGAGATTGTGGAATCCATAAGAAACTCATAATATGCAAGCGATTGAAGGGCTATCTTTGTAAAAAAATAAAAAACAACCCTGCAGAAACGAATTGAACGAGATTTCCTGCAGATATACATGAAATGGAAAAAAGAGAACAAAAGAACCCACCATAATAGGCATTTGCCAAGCTTCCATGTGAATGTAGTCATAAACCAGCAGTTTTTCCTCTATACCCCAGTTTTTCTGATTCTATTATGATCTTGCATGTCGCACTTTTGACTCCTACAACTAGCGCAACTTTATCAATCACTGACTGTTTCATTTGAAGTGTCATTCACAACCAAGGATATTTATGATGATCCTAAAGTCTAATATTATTGCAAAACCTCCTATTCGTGTTTAACTCATGAATTCACAAGGACACATTTTCATATGAAAGCAAAGTAGGTTAATAACTGTGTTCCAAATGAAAAGCAACAAATCATCAAACTTGGTATTGCGGACACTGAAATTTGCAATTTACTGCACTTTTTATTACATTATAGAAACAAGAAGTACACATGTTGTGGAACAGATATAAATTTTACAACTAATCGAGTTTAAAAGTTAGATGATTTCAAGTTGTCATTTAAGCGTTTAGAACTTTCGAGTAATATCAACTCTTGAAAGCATCTAAGTGAATTTAGCATGCATGTAGTTTTGAACTATGCAGATAACATACAAAGAAAAAGTTCACATAGTTCCCCACTTGAATCAATGGGGGCCCATTTTTTTAAGTGCAAGTGTATATATTCAAGCACTTGACAATTGAGAAGCCTATGAAGATATGACTAAATAGTTGAATTGAACCACCTGAACCACCATAAACAAGAACTTTAGTATGACTAAACTTTGAATCCTCCACTTTTACAAAGAAACAGTTAACCAGGACAACTTGGACAAGATCCCACATTTCACATATAGCAACTGTATACCTCATCAAACATTCATACAACTAAATTTTCAAGAACCACCAATTTTTTAATCAAAATTTAGGGTCTTAACATTCATTCATTCTCAACAGGGTACTGACATGAATCAAGTGATCCCTATACAGTACGCTGATCAAATTTCCTATATATTTTTATTGTGGTGTTCTACAATAGCGTTATACCAGGAAAACAATGATGGGATACTTAACAAATTGTTTCAAATTACAAAACAAAAAATAACAGATTAACTGGGTCTTGGTTTAATGGTATGGAAGGATAACAAGAGACATGTTTCACCCCTCCCACGCAGCCTCATCAATCCAAGAATGCCATTCCTGGCAGTTTCTTCTTAGCCAGAGATGCAAAAATTAAGAGGTAAACAAAGGAACACAATCTTAAAATCCACCCAAACGTATTCATTTGGATAATCACTAATTTAAAATAGGACCACAAAACTGGCAGCATCAACTATAATAGGGTGAAAAATAAGAGAACCAATTGCAGACCACACTTATGATGAAATTGAATCTAGTTATGATTTATATGACCTAAAAAGGCCTCAAATTATAAAGTTTTCCCCATTTAAGAATCCCATGGGGGAAAAATTTACCCTACTATATTATGAAGACAAGAACAAAGGTGCTCAAGTAAAAATAGTTATCAAGGTTTGGAAAACCAATGGCAATAAAAGACCTATCTCACTGTTAACACATTGTAACATGCAAGTTGCAACCATATATTAAATTATGCAGAGGAGCTTCTATCTAATACAACAAATGGCCAGTGGCCACAAACCGACTGCTATCATTAGAGAAAATAAAATACCTCAACCATGTTGTCTACTTGGCATTTACAATAGGGAAGGCTCAGCAACTCAAACAGACTTTGTGTAAACTTTGAGGCCCACAAGACAATAAGAATAATGAATTTAGCCTGAAAATAAACAAACCTATAAAATTTGAGTAGCAAAGCATTATGCCTCTCTCTCTTCTGAGACATCAAAATAATCTGATGCATTAGCATCCTTTGTTGTTTCCTTGCATTCTTCAGCTGATTTAGCAGAATGTTCTGCAACATTTTCACAATATTCTGCAGCTTTTGCAGGACCTAGTCCTGCTGACACTTTAACCATAGCACGGTGCAAAATCTTGTCACCAAGAATAAAATCCTCTCCCAAATTCTTCAATAATTATGCCTTCTTCAAATAATTTAGAATCCTCACGCATAATTGCTTCGTGTAGCTTTTACACCGAACAAAACAAAACTTCGTGAGCATAGACAACCAAAATACAGCTTAAAAGAAATTATTCTAGAAAAAAACTCTTCCATCATTGAACACTTCTTAATCTAAGGTATCTATGTTGTTGCTCCTCACCATAAAGTTTAGAAATTCATAATTAGACACAAAGTAACCATAACAATGTAGAATCAGGGCCTGTTATTCATTGAAATTTCAACTAAATTAAACAGTAGTTGCTAGATGCATCCAGATTCATCTTTACATTTTTAACTATACAAATGCTTTCATTTTATAGGAAACATTCTGGTCTCTTCCACATGATGCCCTTGTGTAGGTGTCAAAGAATTTTGATGCACATGCATCATTATGAACTCATTTTGACTTTCTCGGTCTGAGATTGATGGACATATCAGGTTCCCAACATCTAGTCTCATGCACCATCCTTTATGAATTCATTTTGACCATTGCAGTTAGAGCTTGATAGACAACACTTCAAGCATGGGTAGATAACCACGACACTGGTCCATTGACGAGATCAAGTGAGTGTTAAGCAGAATCCACCGGGGCTGCATTTTTGCCTGGATCTGCCCCACCAAACTGTATCAGTTTCAAAGGAGTAAAACCCAATGCAAGGCCCAGGCCATTTTGGTAGAATAGCAACCTCTTGGACTGGGCAGCCCCTTTTGGGGTATGTTTCTCAAATCACTTGTAGAAAACACATTCCAAGATGATGGTGAAAAATCAAGATCACTCAAAAACTCAGGGAATGGTACCTGATGGGATCAAGGGAGTGTTACTCTGTCAACCAACATTATATTTTCAACCAGATCTGCAACACCCAAATAGTATTAGTTTCAAAGAGATGAAGCCAACTGCAAGCCCTGCACAATTTTGGCAGAATAGCTACCTCATGAACCTGCCCCGTAGCACCTTGGCAGAAGGAAGTCTACTCTAAACAGGGCAGCAACCTTTGGGAATTGTTTCTTAAAGCACTTCAAAAAAAAAAAATCCTGGATGAAGCTGTAAAATCAAAGTACTAAGAGACTAGAGGAATAATAGTCACATCAAACAGCAGTACAAAGGGCCTATTAAAATGAAGTGGTCAACCAGCAACTACGATCTATCATGACGCTAGAAGTATATAAAAAAATTTTGGGCCGAAAAGAATTCTGAGTAGACTTAGAAAGCTTCAAAACCGCGTGAGTCTTCCAAAAAGACTTTTCCATAAATTCAGGGCTGCAAAACCTTTTTCATGCTGGTTCTTACATTCATTGTGATCTTGCATACTATTTTTAAACATATCAATATTTATTGTATGCATGCATTGCTTTTAGTCCATGAAAAAATAATTGCAGTCCTACTCTGCTTTCATTTGCAAAGCCATCATTCCAGGACTTGATGTAATGGCCATTTGATGATGTGGTAGAAAGTTAGAAGAGCAGTGTTGACACTGTAGGTAGTGGTTATATGCGCTGGTTATAATGGAAAAATCTCACAATAATGGTCTTGTATAACTATAACTCTGTTCTTGGCATATTTAGGAACCTGTAGTTTCATGGAAATCTCCAAATTATTCTCTAGAATGGAGGTGAACTGAAGTCCATCTTTCTATATTCTAAAGAAGGAGGTCCTATCCCAGCTCGGTCAAGGGGTGGCTGCATCAGTTCAATGGTCAGGGTGGAAATCTGGGCAGAGTTATAGGCTCTTGGAATTGCCTGGAGGTGCAGAGGAAGAAAGAGACACAAAGAGAATCCTATAATTGGGTGCAGAGAAAAGAGAGAACCACACAATTGGGCTACAAAGAAAGAAGTGAAGGAAATGGCAGTCATTGTGTGCATTTGTGTGTTGTTTATATAAAATGAATGTTCTCTATCTATCAACAAACAGGGTAAAATAAATGTTCTCTATCTATCAACAAACACGGTTATATCAATAAATAAAATTAAAATGATTTAAAGAGAAATCATCATTTCTATTTCTTTGCTTTTCTAGAAGGCTCCACACTGCAACAAAATTTAATTTAACAAACAAAAGGAAGCATATTTTAGACTGGTCATACTTTTCATTCGAAAATCCTCTGAGGCTTTACTTGAAGCTCTCAATAGAGAGATAACTGTTGCACAAAAGAAAAATTAAGCTCCACCATTTTCTATCTCCTGATAAATTTGTCTACTATGAGTTTAACTATTTTTTAATGAGGTGATTTTTTAACCGTTTCACCGAAATATGATGATACGATTTTTGGTGAGATCAAAATGTTTCATTGTATTTTTGAGTACAAAAATGGATTCAATGTCCTGAAAAATCCCTTAAACATTTGGATTGTGCAAATTCAACAACTTAAAGCTAAAATTTCCCCTATTTCTAATCAGAAACTATGGTTTTAACAATTTCTACTCATATTTTGGGAAAAATCAACCAAAAAAAATCAAAAGTGGTGTCATTAAACAACTGTGTTAATGCATTATCAGGTGACACCTTATCTCTAATTTTATCAGTACAAGTAATATATTTAATATCACAATGTAGGGTTTGATTAATCTATTTCTGTACAAAATAAACTAGGTGAATATACTAAGTGAATACTTGGACGATGTAACTCTCCTTTTTTGTAATTATATAAGCCAACATTTTATCAAGTTCAATCGATCCTGTCAAACACCTAAACTGATTGTATTTTCAATGAACATGGAGTAGACTGACCTGTGTCACAAGGGCATAAAGTGGAAGTGTGATGTAACTACATAGAAACTACACAACAACCCTAGACACAAACACAAGAAACCCAAGGTAATCCCTATCAGATGATGATGGTATTGCCACCTAATTTACCTGAAATTTATATATGGAAGAGTGACACATTTAAATATTCAAATTACAAAATGCGTCACCCTCAAGGTGGACAATGAAGGCTGGGTTTCATATGGAAATTAAAGACTGAGTACAAACTAAGAGATAAGGTTCCATTTTTGCTGATGTTGTTTGACATTGAAAGTTTTGGGCCGAAAAGAATTCTGAGTAGACTTAGGAAGCTTCAAAACCACGTGAGTCTTCCAAAAAGACTTTTCCATAAATTCAGGGCTGCAAAACCTTTTTCATGCTGGTTCTTACATTCATTCTGATCTTGCATACTGTTTTTAAACATATCAATATTTATTGTATGCATACATTGCTTTTAGTCCATGAAAAAATAATTGCAGTCCTACTCTGCTTTCATTCAAAAAACCATCATTCCAGGACTTGATGTAATGGCCATTTGATGTTGTGGGTTGCATTTTTGCCTAGATCTGCCCCACCAAACTGTATCAGTTTCAAAGGAGTAAAACCCAATGCAAGGCCCAAGCCATTTTGGTAGAATAACAACCTCTTGGACTGGGCAGCCCCTTTTGGGGTATGTTTCTCAAATCACTTGTAGAAAACACATTCCAAGATGATGGTGAAAAATCAAGATAACTCAAAAACTCGGGGAATGGTACCTGATGGGATCAAGGGAGTGTTACGCTGTCAACCAACGTTATATTTTCAACCAGATCTGTAACACCCAAATAGTATTAGTTTCAAAGAGATGAAGCCAACTGCAAGCCCTACACAATTTTGGTAGAATAGCTACCTCACAGACCTGGCCCGTAGCACCTTGGCAGAAGGAAGTCTGCTTTAAACAGGGCAGCAACCTTTGGGAATTATTTCTTAAAGCACTTCCAAAAAAAAAAATCCTGGATGAGCGTGTAAAATCAAAGTATTAAGAGACTAGAGGAATAATAGTCACATCAAACAGCAATACAAAGGGCCTATTAAAATGAAGTGGTCAACCAACAACTGCGATCTATCATGATGCCCTTGGGACCCATTTTTTTAATTGCAAGTGTATATATTCAAGCACTTGACAATTGAGAAGCCTACGAAGATATGACTAAATAGTTGAATTGAACCACCTGAACCACCATAAACAAGAACTTTAGTATGACTAAACTTTGAATCCTCCACTTTTACAAAGAAACAGTTAACCAGGACAACTTGGACAAGATCCCACAGTTCACATATAGCAACTGTATACCTCATCAAACATTCATACAACTAAAGTTGCAAGAACCACCAATTTTTTAGTCAAAATTTAGGGTCTTAACATTCATTCATTCTCAATAGGGTACTCACATGAATCAAGTGATCCGTATACAGTACGCTGATCAAATTTCCTATATATTTTTATTGTGGTGTTCTACAATAGCGTTATACCAGGAAAACAACGATCGGATACTTAACAAATTGTTTCAAATTACAAAACAAAAGATAACAGATTAACTGGGTCTTGGTTTAATGGTACGGAAGGATAACAAGAGACATGTTTCACCCCCCCACGCTACCTCGTCAATGCAAGAAGGCCATTCCTGGCAGTTGCTTCTTAGCCAGAGATGCAAAAATTAAGAGGTAAACAAAGGAACACAATCTTAAACTCCACCCAAACGTATTCATTTGGATAATCATTAATTTAAAATAGGACCACAAAACTGGAAGCATCAAATATAATAGGATGAAAAATAAGAGAACCAACTGCAAACCACACTTATGATGAAATTGAATCTAGTTATGATTTATATGACCTAAAAAGGCCTCAAATTAAAAAGTTTTCCCCATTTAAGAATCCCATGGGGGAAAACTTTACCCTACTATATTATGAAGACAAGAACAAAGGTGCTCAAGTAAAAATAGTTATCAAGGTTTGGAAAACCATTGGCAATAAAAGACCTATGTCACTGTTAACACATTGTAACATGCAAGGTGCAACCATATATTAAATTATGCAGAGGAGATTCTATATAATACAACAAATGGCCAGTGGCCACAAACCAACTGCTATCATTAGAGAAAATAAAATACCTCAACCATGTTGTCTACTTGGCATTTACAATAGGGAAGGCTCAACAACTCAAACAGACTTTGTGTAAACTTTGAGGCCCACAAGACAATAAGAATAATGAATTTAGCCTGAAAATAAACAAACCTACAAAATTTGAGCAGCAAAGAATTATGCCTCTCTCTCTTCTAAGACATCAGAAGAATCTGATGCATTAGCATCCTTTGTTGTTTCCTTGCATTCTTCATCTGATTTAGCAGAATGTTCTACAACATTTTCACAATCTTTTGCAACTTTTGCAGGAACTGGTCCTGTTGACACTTTAACCATAGCACGGCGCAAAAGCTTGTCACCAAGAATAAAATCCTCTCCCAAATTCTTCAATAATTATGCCTTCTTCAAATAATGTAGAATCCTCATGCATAATTTCCTCGTGTAGCTTTTACACTGAACAAAACAAAACGTCGTCAGCATAGACAACCAAAATACAGTTTAAAAGAAATTATTCTAGAAAACAACTCTTCCATCATTGAACACTTCTTAATCTAAGGTATCTATGTCGTTGCTCCTCACCATAAAGTTTAGAAATTCATAATTATACACAAAATAACCATAACAATGTAGAATCAGGGTCTGTTATTCATTGAAATTTCAACTAAATTAAACAGTAGTTGCCAGATGCATCCAGATTCATCTTTACATTTTTAACTATACAAATGCTTTCATTTTATATGAAACATTCTTGTCTCTTCCACATGATGCCCTTGTGTAGGTGTGAAAGAATTTTGATGCACCATCCATCATTATGAACTCATTTTGACTTTCTCAGTCTGAGATTGATGGACATATCAGGTTCCCAACATCTAGTCTCATGCACCATCCTTTATGAATTCATTTTGACCATCGTAGTTAGAGCTTGATAGACAACACTTCAAGCATGGGTAGATAACCACGACATTGGTCCATTGATGAGATCAAGTGAGTGTTAAGCATAATCCACCGGGGCTGCATTTTTGCCTGGATCTACCCCACCAAACTGTATTAGTTTCAAAGAAGTAAAACCCAATGCAAGGCCCATGCCATTTTGGTAGAATAGCAACCTCTTGGACTGGGCAGCCCCTTTTGGGGTATGTTTCTCAAATCACTTGTGGAAAACACATTCCAAGATGATGGTGAAAAATCAAGATCACTCAAAAACTCAGGGAATGGTACCTGATGGGATCAAGGGAGTGTTACGCTGTCAACCAACATTATATTTTCAACCAGATCTGCAACACCCAAATAGTATTAGTTTCAAAGAGATGAAGCTAACTGCAAGCCCTGCACAATTTTGGCAGAATAGCTACCTCACAGACCTGGCCCATAGCACCTTGGCAGAAGGAAGTCTGCTCTAAACAGGGCAACAACCTTTGGGAATTGTTTCTTAAAGCACTTCCAAAAAAAAATCCTGGATGATGGTGTAAAATCAAAGTACTAAGAGACTAGAGGAATAATAGTCACATCAAACAGCAGTACAAAGGTCCTATTAAAACGAAGTCGTCAACCAGCAACTGCAATCTATCATGATGCCAGAAGTATATAAACAAATTCCTAAAACCTTGAACTATATTGGGAAGATATGTAGATCACCAGATAATGCAAACATATTTTTACAATCTAAATACTGAAATGGGCAAATGGATAAATCCCTAACTCTGCAGCTCGAGGTGTTTGATCAATGAGGCAGTAGCTAGGATGAACAACGCACTCAAAAAATGACCTTCAGTGAATTGCTAGCAATAATAATCAAACTAATATGATGATTGTCACACCTGACTTTCATGACAATATGTAGCAACGGTCAAACAGTAAAACTTCTGTTACATGTAAGATCTCAATAGCAGGCCATATACAAGTACTTGAAGACTAAAATTACCGAACTGGTCAGGAGCACTAACATCTAGAGCAAACTAGGTGACAAGAGATTGTCCAATATGATTGGGAGAATGGGCAATAACCACCAAAGAACAAACACTTCAAGCATGGGTAGATAACCACGACATTGGTCCATTGATGAGATCAAGTGAGTGTTAAGCAGAATCCACCGGGGCTGCATTTTTGCCTGGATCTGCCCCACCAAACTGTATCAGTTTCAAAGGAGTAAAACCCAATGCAAGGCCCAGGCCATTTTGGTAGAATAGCAACCTCTTGGACTCGGCAGCGCCTTTTGGGGTATGTTTCTCAAATCACTTGTAGAAAGCACATTCCAAGATGATGGTGAAAAATCAAGATCACTCAAAAACTCGGGGAATGGTACCTGATGGGATCAAGGGAGTGTTACACTGTCAACCAGCGTTATATTTTCAACCAGATCTGTAACACCCAAATAGTAATAGTTTCAAAGTGATGAAGCCAACTGCAAGCCCTGCACAATTTTGGCAGAATAGCTACCTCACGGACTTGGCCCGTAGCACCTTGGCAGAAGGAAGTCTGCTCTAAACAGGGCAGCAACCTTTGGGAATTGTTTCTTAAAGCACTTCCAAAAAAGAATCCTAGATTAGGGTGTAAAATCAAAGTACTAAGATACTAGAGGAATAATAGTCACATCAAACAGCAGTACCAAGGGCCTATTAAAACGAAGTGGTCAACCATCAACTGCGATCTATCATGACGCGAGAAGTATATAAACAAATTCCTAAAACATTGAACTGTATTGGGAAGACATGTAGATCTCGAGATAATGCAAACATATTTTTACAATCTAAATACTGAAAAGGGCAGATGGATAAATCCCTAACTCTGCAGCTCAAGGTGTGTGATCAATGAGGCAGTAGCTAGGATGAACAATGCACTCAAAAAATGACCTTTAGTGAACCAGGACTTACAACTCTACCGCATTGACAAGAACCAGAGTTTATGATATTAACACGATTTCTCACACTTCAAGAAGACTTGGTTGATAGCAGGACGCACGCCACCTCTCAATTCGCGCGGAACCAATGCTTGAAGATTTATATGGGCGTTCTCCCTAGTAGTGGCCAAGAAATCGCAGTAGCAGTGGCCAAGAAATGGCAGTGAAATGCATAACGAAAGTGTTCAGGTAGGGAATGAGAGGGTTAGTGGGACGCATGTAGCACGGAGCTCGGTTCAGCTGCGCAGATGAAACTATTCGACCCGATGCCAAATGAAACGCCCAAACCGTTTGGGCAACCCCTTTGAATCAACGATCAATGGCTGAAATTGTTGCAATCGTCTAACATATAATCGTGTGGCTTACAAGATGACGGGAAGGCAGAGAGGGGAGTTGATTTCAGAGGGAAACGCCTTACAGAGTAAAAAGAGTGGTTATTTATTTATTATTATTTATTTAAAAAGATAATAAAATATACTAATTAATAAAAAATCAATATTTTTAATTAAAATATATATATTTTTATTAATATAATTTTAATTGCATATATTTTTTTAAATATTAATTAATTAAAAAATAAATTATTTTTTTAAATATAAATAAAATAATTATTGTTTTAAAATTTTAAAATTCACATTGAAAATAAATTTATTTATAATCATAATAAGTGATATAAATTTAAACTAAATTGATTTTCAATGCAGGGCCATATATCTATCTGAAGTATTACTTTCAAATAATTATTACATATTAAAAAGGGAATAAGAAAATTAACTAATTATTACATAAAAATATTTCAATCTTAAATTATTATTACAAGAAAACTGATGGGTGATTGGGTCAATTACTGGAATTAAGGTACTGTAATTTGCAGAGTTGTAATCTACTTATCATAACACAAATAACAAGCCAAGTATAATTACAAAGTCATGGCATTCGCACTGCCTGCCATGACTTCTGTGCACACAGAAAACATTCGAAGGCGAGAAAACCTCCACCGACCGAGACGATATGAGCAAATATATTCCCACATATATATCTCATAGCCAAATTCTGACATTTGACTTCAGCACGAACCTCCCTATCAAGCGACTTCATCTCCATGAAACAATTTACTATGATGGTGTGGCTTACGAATGAGAGGAGTTTATATAGCCTATTTTTTGACACGTTTCCAACGCCAAAAAATAGTTTACTGGTTCTTTTGTTTAAAGCAAGTGAACAGTGAACTGGTCCAACGCCTTTTATGATTAAGGTTAGATGTTGACCATTTCTCTGTCCAAATCAGTGTAAAAGTGAATTGGTCGAACCCTTTTTATCATTTGGTTTTCTCATGCGGGCTGACCTAGCTGGGGTCCTGAGCTCTTTAAAATTACGACATTCTCTCTATCCAATTGCTGTTAAATTTAAGCTGAAGCTCGGCAGAACAAAATAAGGCCATGTAGAGAAACTTGAACAGAAATATGTTAGTTACTGTTAAGGTTTATGAAACTCAAACATTTTTGTTTGATGTACAAGATTTTTCAGTTTGTATGCCCAGCAGAGCCTGAAACAGAGGAATGAATCTGTTACTGAAATATAGATTTAAAAGATGAATAATTTATATGATGATTAACTTGTATTATGATGGAAATGGAAATTGTTTAGCTCTCATAGAAATTTTTGAAAGTTTCGAATGGCATATCCAATCTGAAAGAAGAGATTACCTGCAATAATTTTTAGAGTTTAAAAAGTATTAAAGAAAATTTTTGGAGGTTACTATATGGTTTTATTGAGTTAAAAAGTCTAATGGTTTTATTGAGTTAAAAACTCTAAAAAAAAATTGGTAGTGTTATAAATATTTTGAAAATTAGATTTAATTTAAGGATTAGTTGAACAATTAAAAGAGATTTTTTTCATCTTTAATCTTTAGTGTTATAAAATTAACAAACACTTCCCAGTTTTCCATAAACTTCAATAAAATTTGTCTTTTATTTAACAATGTTTATTTTCTTCATTGCACTAATTAATGCAATTAAATTAGAGAAATATTTTTTATTTTGAAGATTTAAGTTAACCACTTCAAAACTATTAACATATATTTCTTGAGATAAAATCATAAATTCAAATCCAATCAAACTTTAGCTATCAAATCATTATTTATTTACTTATTTTCATGAAACTTAAATAATTTATACAAAAAAAATAACTCACTAATAATCTTTAAACATAAAGATAACTTAAAACCATTACCATTTTTCAATTTCCTTATAGCATTATATTGATTAGAAGTTACTAATTGTAACTATTTGTTCAATTTTGTAAGTATTTTATTTTATAAATTTGATTCACAAAATAAACTTGATCAAGTTTAACTAATTGTAACAGTTTATTTATATTATTTTACAATCATCAGAATATGAATATATATATATAAATATAATTTTCTGGATTCTTTGCTATAATTTTTTTTTTTTATAAAATAAAAGTTTAAAATTAGGTAGCCTAATTTATAGAAGAAATAGTATTTTTTTAGTGGCAACACAATTTGAAGTAAGATTATGATTTTTTGTTATTTAAAATACATTTTTGAATGCACAAATAAATTTAGCAATGTGAATAACCTCTAAAGCACTCAAATTTTACATATTAAACCATTTACACTTCAGTTTTTAAAAATCTCTCCAGTATTTTGGTTAACATTAAACAAAGAAAATGTTCTATAAATTAGAGTACACCTATAAATTAAAATTATTATTATTATTATTATTATTTAATTAAAATGAAAATTTTAGAGAATGAATAATTTAGATATTTTTATTTTTTTTCGCGTGGAAAATCAAGGTAGGTCACAGGCAGGGACTACACCCTAAGAATTTTAGAGAATGAATAATTCTGAAAGAATCCAGACTCATCATTATATATAACTACATTTAGAAACTATATATATTATATATATTTTGGTTGAAAATCAAGATGTTTTATTGGGTAGAAAATCGGGATATTTTTTATTTTTTTTGCCATGGAAAATCACTTAGGTCAAGGAAAGAGACTACACCCTTGGCTAAAGTAATTTGGACCTAATGTTGAGGGAATTGGAGATAATTGAACCAGTGATCTTCCAATAACAAGGCACTTTTGTAAGGAAAAATCTATCAACTACACTAACTTTAGAAGCTAAACAACTTGAATTATAATATTTTTAACTAAATATCATCATTCTACTATAATTTAAAAAAATACAAATTTTTTTGTTTATAAATTTTTTTAGTGAGAAATTTTATTAAAATAAAAATAAAAATTTGAGCCCTAATCAAAATTGATATTGTCCGATCTAGATCTATGTCTCCATCTCTGCCTGTGACTATTGTTTGTCCTCCATTATCGCTTAAACATCGCCATGCGCAGTAGGTAATGCAGGACGAAAGCAACCATTCTGGAATTATGGTCCCTTACCCACTTCCATTTACTCAATGCACTGGAGTTAGTGCCAATGATTAAAGTAACCACTCTGGAATTATGGGACCTCCCCATTTAGCTTTACCCCTTTATTACAGGAGAGTCAGTGAGCAATCTGTGAGCCTGAAAATGACCTTCAAGTTAGCGGAAATCAAATTTAATTATGTAAATGACCTCATGAAGTAGATAGTGTCGTCTGAAAATGACCTTCAAGTTAGTGGAAGTCTAATTTAATAATGTAAATGACCTCTGGAAGTATTGAGTGTGTAGATTATGTACCATTAAAAGCTACATAAGTGTTGGATGAAATATAGAAATTTGATTGTGCTAGTCATTGCTGTATCTTTAGAAACAAACTATTTTTCACATAGCACCTGCGTATTTATGTGAGGTAGTTCATGTGAGGTAGTTCTGTGAATAATCTCTATACTCTTTATAATTGAGTCCGTGTAACACACAGGATAAAGTCGGTAATTTACCATACCCTAGGTTGTGTTTTCTTCCTTTCCTTTCATTTGGATTCGTCATTGTGATAACACTAGTGTAAAGCACGCGGTCGTTATTATTATTAATTTCTTTCTTATTTTTTTTATCATTTAATTTGATGTTATAGCAACAAAACTCGCCGTATAGGTGCTTTATAATGTAGTGTATACCGTGGGATGTATGGTGACTTATATAAAAATTTAAAAATAATAAATGATATATTATTTATTTAAGTGCTGTTTTTTAATTTTTATTAAGATGGAAATTTATATATTTAAAAGTTAATTTAATTTATTATTTATTATGGATACGGAAGTGTCTTCAGACGCATAAATTTTATTAATCAGGAAAAAAAAATTAATTACATGATTGATTTGCAAGAGCTTACACCCGAACTTGACAAACACTCTTGCAATGAGCTATTTATAAGCTCCATGTCCTAACTACCTCTAATTATGGATCACTTATTAAATAACAAGTGTCCATTTACATTAAATGCTATTCAAACCAATTAGCTAACTAATCTCCTAAAATAGAGCCTAAGATACGACACATTTGGAGAGTCATATCTTGTTACAACAGTATACTAATTCTAATTGTCTCTATTAAATAATTAATCATTCTAGAATAATAATTATTAATTTAATTTCTTAAATTAATAATTATTTTATTTCAATTTTATAACCTATGATAATAAATTATTTTTGGATCATCTAACGTTAGTCATGATAGAACCTCCCTTGAAGTAACAAGGTTGAATTTTCTAGGGTGTTTGAAGGGACTAAGCCAATGGAAATGCTCTAGGATAGAGAAAAAAAGACTTCAAAGAAGAAACCAAACCAAATACAAACATGCCTATAGAGGTGTTGGATATCATAAGAACAAGAAATCCAAAAGAATTTGAAAGGAGTTAGAGAACTAAATCACAATTTGAAGCCAATTTGGTAGAGTTCTTGAAAGAGAGGTTGTCAAAGATAGAAGATCCAAAGAGACTTTACAAAGGATAATACACTGACATAATTAGGTAAAGGAATGACCTCAATGCATAAGAATATTATGCTACCCATTGGAGAGACTAATTTGTACAAAAAGTTATACCTTAGCTTTTAAACTTAAATTGTAGGTTGTTCAATGTGTGCTAGAAATATTTTTCCTAAAATATGCCCTTTGATCCATAATACATGACCTAAAATCATGGTGTTGTCCAAGGAAGTCACAATTCACTTGGTGCCAAAACAACATGAAGAGGTAAGGGATATTTGACCATGTAAACCCCCCACTTAAGTGACCCAAAAAATATTTCGGTCGTTTACCACAAAAAATGAAGCATCCAAAGAAATTCTTAACCAAATTAAAGGCTCAAAGCCCCAAAAATATCCCATAAAGTAATTGAGTACCCTAGAGGGTCTACTATAGCCAAACCTATGACAAAGGACCAAAGACACAAAGGAAAGGTGAACAAGGGATCCTTTCCTATATATTATATGCCCCAAGGATGAAATATGCCTAGAATATGGAGAAATGACTAAGGGAGGAGTGGCCTGGCTTATAAGAATATTTATAAAAGAAGAAGAAAAAATAGTCATTTAATCATAAGCTAGGTCATGCATGGATATGACACAAAAGTAGGATTCACCATGACATCTCTAGTGGACAAGCATATGTGAGTAATAAAGTGCTAAATCCACATGATACATATTGTCCCTATTTCATGATTTTATATCCATGAGATGACATTGTAGCAATTTTCAAGGCAAGAGACACAAGTAATCCAGTAATAGAATACAAAGAGAAAATAAGAGCAATAGTGATGGAAAAGAATTGATGAACAAGTGAAGGTGCCCACTAGTGCATGCAATATGATATAACACACCATCACCATAAGGAAAATCTTCACTTTGGTAGAGTCTCATATCTAATGTTATCATGGTGACCTCCATGCCCCAATAATTGATGTAAGAAAATCCATAAGGCTTCACTGTAGGTGATATGATATCAAGCAAGCAAAATACAAGAAGAAAATAAGAATGAGACTAAAATAATTCATGTCAAGTAGAGAATGTTAGGATGGTGTACAAGTGATTCTAAATAATATGAAAGAAAGTATCAACTAAATTATGGAATGAGATGTAATCAAATCTAACTACCATGTAAGTGAAATAATAACTAGACTTTGGAATGAGATATAAATACATTTAATTGTTGTGTAGATATAATATTAGCTAGATTATGAAAACAATTGTATAAAAGAAATGATAGGAGTAGATATCAGATCAATACTTGAGATTACCTAAGTGTAAGCAATGCAATGTAAGAGCCTATTTTTGGGTCTGCTAGTAGAAAGCCTTCTTGGGCATGTTAGTAAGCTAGATGTGAGTAATGCAAAGAAAAAAACAAAATGAAATAAAATGGAATGCAAAAAAGGAAAGAGCAGAATTAGAGACACTAAGTATGTGTTTACTTAAGGATGTTGAGGTAGGAAAGTATTAAAGTGTGTAAAAGGTGTGGGCATGGTAATCTCTATGCTAAAGCAAGTTGTGTACCTATGAACTATGGAAATGATAGTTACACCAAATGTCAATAAGAGGGAAAGAATAGAACAAAGGAAAGGTAAAGAAGCAGGGAAAATAGGCACTTGTGCTATGATAGAAATAACTAATGTAAGAGGAAAGAGACAAAAATGTTAGCGTATATCCATTGAAGGTGTAGGAGTAAAAAATGTTTTGCTTTTAGCTATTTAGGGTGCAAGAGAAGGTAACACTGATAAATCTTGATAAAGTGCAAGAGGAAATAATATGAGCAAAATCCTAGCAAGAGAAAAAGATATGGTGATGCTTGAGAGGTACCAATGAAGGTAGTAGAAGTGGTAATGGCAACATTGACTTAAAATTAGAGAGGGCATAAGATAAGATAAGATAAGATAATATTATTAATGCCCAAAAATTGACCACTAAAGTAGGTCAGATGGATTGTTGGATATAATAATGCCAATACAAAGTGGGAGTGTTGAAGTAACTCTTATAAAAATAGAATGTAGAAATAAAAAATGTGAATCTAATATAAATCATGTGGAAATAATATCCATACTGCATAATTGGAGGTCACTCCAAGAGAAATGTGTACGATATAAGTAGATCTAGGCTATGGAAAATGGAAATAAGGAATGAAGAATGTCTTGCATAGTCTATTCGATGTATTTATCTCTCCTAGCATCTGAGGATGAAAGAAGGAAGCTCAAGATAGAGTGGCACCTAAAAGAAGCACTGGAAGAAGCATTGGATGATGTGTTGTGTTATTATCTATAAAATTAGGTGCACCACTAGAGTTAGGATGATCTTAGTAGATTATTGGTGTGAGGTATAGATTGGCTAAGGTGTTGATGCCTCTACAAATTTTAGGTGGTAATTGATCTCTAATCGAGCCCCGAGTCACTATCCATATGTTTCTTGGTGCTTTTAACAAATTGGAGCATCATAATGAAGGAAGTGATATATTGAGTGGATTTTTCCCTAAAATTTGATCGGATTCAATGATAATGAAGTTGGAAAGTATCCTATATGTAAAGGGACAAACATCTATGATCTAGGAATATGAAAATGCTATAAAGAATATAGGATTATCTAAATAAATGATGGAACCTCATTCTGATCTTGTAGTAAATGGAGTAGTGGAAGATAAAGTGATCCCTTTTCTCAACCTCTTGAATATGGAAACATTGATGTATCCTTTTGATAAGTTAATATGATAATCAACCTCTATGCAAATCCTACAAGATCCTTCTATGAATTGGCCCAGTATAATGCAAAGAGTGTGCATCCAAAGTTGAAGAGTGCACTGTGGTTGAACAATGAATCCAAATCTTAACTCCAAAAAGTGCTTGATATAGAAGGCCATATTTGGGTGCACCCCACGTGGGGGGTTAGACCAAGTGGTTTGGATATAGTACTTGTATGTCATCTTTGATGAGTTTGTTCAACTTTTGTTTAAGAAGAAGAAGTTGGAAAAGAGTACTTAAGGAGTATTTTAACAAAGGAATATGGTACATCTAAATACCTATGGACTCCATGAGAATCGAGACCCTCGTAAACCAACATCAATTCCATCCCTATGGCCCTTAGAAGAGGCAATGGTCATTAAGGACCAATTATCCAAGTGTGGGTATCTATCTTACTCCTTTCTTGAATCAATGAAGTTCTAAACCTAATACAAAATAGAAATTAAATTGACCATTCTCTCAAGTTGGAAGGGTCATGCACTAAACTATGCCAAGATGATATGCTAAGGGACTCCCTATTAGAAAGAGCCATTGGATGGATATGGAGTAGATTGCACCTACTACAAGAAGGAGAAGGATGGAAATGTCTTCCTAAGAGAGGCAAGGAAGGAATGACAAACGCATGTGCCAAGTAGAATAAAATCTCACAAGTATGACTAAACTGAGGAGTGAAGGAAGAGATAGGGATAGATCCATCCATGACGGGTGTAATATACCCAACTCCAGGTTAGTCCATGTTACAACAAAATTTAATTGCTTTGAAATCACTATAATGTACCCAAATCATAGGATACTTCAAGAAATAGAATTCTTGAACTAATTTTGAAACTTTAATATGGTTTACATTAATTCAAGAAACATGTAGCAAGAAACAAACTCAAGCAAACATTTAGGAACATATGCATTAAACAAAAAATACATATCTATCACACAATGCATAATATTGATAGATATACATAACATAAACACTAAGTTGAAACAGAGTAAACACAACATGAATAAATGTATAGAGAACACTTATCTTTCTTAATGGATTACACAAAAAAGCTAATAACATTAGACGTTTCACCATATTATACACTATGCCTTTCCAAATCTCTTAATAGAAGGCCACCCCCAAGCTAAGGTTATGAATCTAAAAGGATGGGTGCCTAGGTAAACTCTAATATCATACATATAGTAAAAACTCCCAAGCTATCACAATTTACATAGTCACACGACAAGCCCATGTTGTCACAAAATACTCAACCAGTCACACAATAATGTCAATTTTACCATCTCTCCTTCCCCTTTAGCTTGACACAACCCAAGGACAAGAATACCCTTCTCTACAATGCAATTCCTCAAGCTAATCCATTTTTCTTTGAGACTCCAATGCTACTAGTCAAGAAATATCAATATTGGAAGCTCTAAAGATTATAAATTGTGGATAAATTTTCATCAACATGTTGATGCATCCATGCACTTAGGCATCTTCACATTCTAGACAGTAACCAATCTTAACACAACCAAATAGCAATGGCTCTTTGCTACTTAAATCTCTATTCTCTCCAAGAAGCAAAAGCAAAAATAAATGAGAAAGAATGAATGAGGAATTCCCCATAATAATTAAAAACAATTGTTAATATATGAATTCTCATAGTGTGTCATGTATCTTCCCCCATGAAGTTCACATAAATCATTTTCTCCACTTATTCAAATATGATATTAATAAAACATGATAAAAGTTTTGTTTATATTGTCTACTAACCCCTACCCTCTCTCATTTAATCATAGTCCTTTATAACTCTTCTTTTTTTCCATCTACGGTTCATGATGTATCTTATTATTAATATTTGAAAACTATTACAAGGGAGAGTGATAGTTAAGGATAGGAGGATGTAAACTTGGAGGATGAGAGACAAGAAAAACAAGACTAGAGAGGGCATCCTATGAGGAAAAATGTTCAAAAGAAAGGAATATTTAGGGAAGATGGTCACTAGGTGATCAAGGAATAAAAGGACGATGAGAAGGCATCGAGGCAATCCTATCATCATAGTTAAAACGAAATAGAGAAGGCGTGTCCTCTATATTTTAGGGATTAATGTTAAAACAACCTATCAAATAGGGTGGACTCTCAAGAGAATTGGGAGGTGCATCATTCAAAGCTTGAGTTCTAGAAGAGATATTGTTAATTCGTCCCACAAAAAATCCATTTAAGTTTCATGGTACAAGAACGAATCTGTATGGTGTTGCATCAAAGGATTCTTGTATAATTGAAGCTTTACAAACTCATTTCATTCTAGCGTATGCAGTCCTTTAAAGTTATTTGAAGACCCTAGTGATCCTTGGTATTGCACCATGAATGTTGCAACTCCCAAGGGCTTCTCAACTCAAATTATCAGCCCAGGGTTCGTACAAAATTCAAGGTGACAGTGTTATATGCACAACATATAGGATTCCACTCATTCCACCCTCAGTTACGACATTAGATAAAAAGTGTTCAGAGACCATTCCTCCTACTGAATTAGAATGAAAGCTTGCTAATAAAGGTATAATTGGTAATTACTTCTAGCTATGAAAGTGGAAATTCCATTGACTCAACTTGTAAATTATAACTAATCAACTCATGAAAGGAAAAAGGATAATCTACTTGCAAAAAGAAAGCTATTTTATCTTGCAAAATCCATCGAACTACAAAATCTAATTGCATAAAGGAAACTATTTTGTCTTGCATAATTCATCAAACTATCAATTAGAATTGCATGTACCATCTACCTAGTTCACACTTGCTTGTAAATCATTAACATACTTGCATCATACTTGTGATAAAAAAAAAACTAACTTTTGCAGTGAATAAAAGGAATGGTTGGAGTGGCCTAGGGGCTTCCCCTGATCATAAAATCATAGTTGGGGGTCATCATTCATCTAGACTAAGTCAAAGTTGTAGTGGGGATAAAAACTAATGAAGGAAAGTGATGCTACAAATTTTCTACATGCGATTACTACAGGAGGCCTGTAATGCTGCAAGTAGGCATGTAATGCTACAGGAAGGCATCTGAGTGGTTTTTGAAGGTGAAAATGTTGTCTTAATGGTATGGAGAGGTGGATGGAAATTGAATAAAATGGAGAGAGGTTAGTTTGAGCCCCTAGTCAATCTCAGGACCTATCAGAGGCATGTATTGCACTAGGATGAGTGCTCTTGGTATACTAGGCAAAACGACTTGTAAAATAGGGTTATGGGACAAAATTTAGAAGTGGAAAGAGAAGATGAAGGAGCTCAAGATGGAAGTGGTAAAGGTGCCCTTCCCTACAAAACAACTAGCCTTGCAATTAATCACATTCATGCATCCATTTATCATTAACAAAATGAAATAACCTATGATTGAAAAGATGAGTTGAATTTAAATAACATCTAATTTATGCCATAACATTGATATAATCACAAAACTGACTTCTAAGCTATAGAAAGAAAATGTAAAACAGGACAACTAACACTAATCTATTTCTAATAAATCATAAACAAAATATTTTTGGACTGTGGTTGTGAATCCTTCCACTCAATCTCCCACAAGAGAGGTGATGTAGAGGTTGCAACGACAAGATTTTATAGATTACTCTCTACTGAAATGCAAGAAACTATGAATTATTGGAATCAAGGAGTAACATAAGTACAAGAAGAGGTACCAAAGTCTCTAGGTTGGGCCCAAACCCAAGGGTCTCATCCCTTTGAAACTAACTCAGATGCAGCTTAAAATCCAACTTCTCATTATCAAAAAGTGCAGGTCTAATACAACACATAAAACTTTAAAGTAACAATGTCAAGCTTGGAGCTCAATAACTACACCTAGATGAACAAAAAAATTTGAATCCTAATGAGTTCTTCTTCTAATTTATTTATAGAAAAGGGAAGTTGAAGCAACTCCCTTGAAATTAGGAGTGGTTCCCTCCTTGATCTAAAAAATGGTGGATCTTGTCCCTCTTGATCTTCACTTGGACTAGGAGTCACTCGGCTGCCAATGAATTCAAACTGGTGAGAGAGCATATTGTGATCCCAAGTTGAGTTTAGGGAGTTAAGGAGGTGGGCAAACCCCCTATATTCTCTCCTAGTTGTCTCCATCAAGCCTCTACATAGTAATAGCCTAAAAAATGCTTCATTTTCCTACAATTAAACCACATTGGACCACATACTATGACAAACACCTTTTACTCCTCTTACAAAGAATAATATAACAAAAAATGTGAATTAATGTAATATAAGGATATTTTTAAGGCTGGAGGATGGCATAATGATCTTCAAAATGTACCTATTGATGGGACTCATGATCACCCCATTGTTGAAGGTGTTGCTCATCCTCTGAGCAACTCATTCATCCATGTGAAGCTCTTTAATGGCCCTGGCGGCCTCCCTGATATCCCAAAGCTCCTCAGACCGTGTGTCCTCTTGTGGGTAAAAACTTTCATTCCTCTCTATCTCTGTCCACTCCTTCTGTTGTTCTGCTTCATCTCTTCCTTGTTGTAAGCCTATCAACAAGGGTGGAATGAGTTTGAGTCCTATCTACCTAATTTTCATCCTCTGCATGATCCTCTTGTACAATGGTGTTCTCCCTGAGGCATTCCTTATCCTTTCAGGAGAGTGATATTCCCTTATCTATACGATGTTGGGTAAGGCATACGATATCCTTTGGCAAGCTTATAGACTTTATGTTCCCAACATCCTAAATGTGTCTTCAACGTGTATAATGGCTTTCTCTTGGGTAGCAATGTATTTGGGTGCTAAATCAACATCATTGGAGATGAGGCTATGATAGCTAATGAGATCCTTTGGGCTCACTAGATCTTCCCTGATATACAATGGTTCCTTCTCCTCCTTTTCCATTAACTTTTTCACCTCCTCATCTCATGTCTCCTCATGAGTCATCCAGGATGCCAAAGTCATCAGATGCATATCTCCCAATATTGAATTGGGATCCCAAAAATTCATATTTGTCAAAGTGAGGTTGTGCATATAAAATTTAACCAATTTTTCCTTGTCTTCCATGTTATTTTGGTTGAAAAATTCATTGAATTGCCTATAGTCTTGAAAAGGCAAAGATCCATATCGTGCCAAAGTTTTGATTTGGAACTGCAACCACTGTTCTTTGAGAAGGAGGGCATAAGACTTTAATGGTTGTCTACATTGCAGGGCTTCCATGGAGAGACTTTCCATGGTGGAAATTTTTTCTTCTTTCTCCTGCAATCTCTCTCTCAACCTCATGTTTTCTGCATGTAGTTGCTCCTTCATCATATACTCTCCCATTCTCATATCACTTAACTCTTTTCCCATTTCAATGACCTTTTCTTCCATGAGTCCTACATCCTCTACATTCTTGGATTTAGCAATTTTCATCCAACTGTGGCTTCTACCTCTCTCTACCTCCAGCTCATAAAGGAGTGGGATTGCAAATTTTTCAGGGATTATCCTTCCTCCTTCAATGAATTTGTAGTAGGATCCCAAGCTAAGTTGTACGTTAGGTTCTTGTGGCTCTTGTAGGTATTTTCTAATAGTCTTTGAGGTGGTGGATTCCTTTTGTAACTCTTTCTTGTGCTCTTGTAGCTTCCCCTGTCCTACTTGTAGCAGACTTTGCCGCTCCTGTAGCAAACCATGTCTCTCCTGTAGCAAACCTTGATCCTGTTGTAGATTCTCTTTTTCTTCTTCCTCAAAGCAAGATTGTGTCCTTGGCTTCTTGAAGGTGACAAAACTAGTGGTAGGCCTACTCACAGGTGCCATATGTGACTTATTTTTGGGTTTACGAGGAGTGACCTCCTCAATTTTTCTTTCATTGGGTCCTATTTCTTCCTTTTTTTTTAGTGACTCATCAATAATTATAGGAACCTTTGTAGGATTTTGTGGCTTCCCTTGTCTAATTCTAGTGCTCTTCCTGGTTCTAAAATACATTTGACTTGGTCTTGGTTGATTCCTCTTGGGCTTGACAGGAGTGCCCAATGTAGCTAATGTTGCAGCTACTTCACGTTTAGTGTCTTTTTCTCCTTCGGGTGGAGAAGTATCCTTAGAGCTTACTCTTTCTTCTCCTTTATTCTACCCCTGTTCTCCTTTTATCTCTGCTTCTTCTTTTTTTCTTGCTTCCTCTTCCTCCTCTATCTTTGCTCCTTATTCTTCCTGTTTTTCCTTCTCTTCCTCCAATACTAGAGGTTGGAGTCTCTTCTGGTGTGAGGGCTTGTGTTTCTATGAAATTCTCCCTATCCATGTCCAAAAAATTGTTCCATATGATAGGGTTCTCAAGTGGTTCAAAGCATCCACCACTATCAACTTGATTTGGCCATGGTGAGCTACATGTTGGTGTTTTCCTTCCCTTGCCTTCTAACTCATCTCCATGATTGATTGTAGGAGGAAATGAGGGACACTAAATCTTTGAGAAAGGGGTAATTATGCCTTGAATCTCATCTCCTAGAGAAGACTAAAGTGGTAGGAATTAAACACACTGAATATCCCTTCACAAGATATATATTTAAGGATATGGTAAGCTACCTCATCCCAAGGTTATGGTAGACTTTATGTTCTCAATCCATTCTTGTCTTCTACAAGATTCTCTTTTGAAAGGAAGAAGTTTTTCCTAACTGTGACACTTACTTTCTTCTCTTCTTTTCTCCATATAATTCCTAGAGGCAATGTGGTCACTCCATTGATGGTTTCAAGACTGAGAGAGATGGCCAACCCTTTGACAACAGTTGTAGCACTGTCTTCCTCTTGAGAGTGTAATGCTATGGAAAATTCATGGAAATATCATCATCATACCCCTTTATAAACTCAAAGAAACCCAACCACTGGTGTCTTCTGAAGATTTCAACTACAGGAGGGTGTTGGTGAATTCACCTAGTGTCTGAGGGTTCCCTTCTATTAACTATTACTTATTGATGCTATGTAGGTGTGGAATTCAAAAAATTTCTAAATAGTCTCAATGGTGAAACAATGGTAAAGTGCTTGGTAGTAGTGAGGAAGAAGGGTCACTCTAATTGATATCAACCAAACTATTTTCTCTTCTCTTAACCACAACAAACTTTACAAATACCTCTTACTAGTCATTTGACTGTTATAGGCTCTTAATTTCAAGAAGACTTCTCATGCAATTGGGTGTAGAAACAAAGAAGGAGGGTGTCACTTACTTCTTGTCAGATAAATTTTGGGTTTGCATGAAGCTTTTGAGACGAAATCAATCCATTATGACTCTTTATTCTCCTCCCAAATCCTCATGTAGCTCTTCTTGGCCCTCCCGTAGCAATTGCAGGCCTACCTGTAGCTTTCTCTTGTAGCACTTGCCGACAAGGTTTGAAACTCCTTGGTGGCACTCTAGGTTGCTTGATGCACTACCTCGTCCTTCCTCTACCTATTTTTGGAATGAGTGATGGTGCAAATGAAGTCGGGCCATCACATAATATCCCTATTTTGGTTAAAATATTGAAGCGCTCTAGTGACTTGGCACCAATACGAGTGTCCTCTTTTGGATTGTTTTCCCCACTAACTGTAATAATTTCACTCTCCTCATGATTATCACCCCACTCTTAGAGGACACCACTTCATTTTTAGTTGAAATTTCCACGTTTCATGGGTGACTTAACTCACACTTGAGTTTACTAGGCGAGGGTGGCCAAGTTCACTGGCCACCTCTAGCCTATTAAGACTTATTTTCTCGCTCAAAACACATTTTTATCATTTTTATGCAAAGGGAGGAGGTTTGGGTTGCCATACCTGAGCCTACCTATGGATCGAACTATTGCAGAGGTTTTCATGTTGGAGTTGGACCATATATCATTATGATTAAGGGAGTTGATCTATTTGACTTATTTCTTGTGCATGTCTTCATTTTTTATGATACCTTGACTATTTCTTTTGTTGTGTGTTTGCAGGTGCCTCTTCTAATATCCAATTTGTTGTTGCTGGTGGAAAGCCAAACTGAGAATGAGATGTCTCTTTGTGGTTGCAAACAAATCTTCACCATTCCTTCTAGCAGTGGAAAACAGTAATATCAATGATTGGTGTGTGGTTGCACGTGCCGCTACAGGAGGAGTTTCTTTGTGTTGCAATCTCTTGATCTCCCCTTGATATCTTTAGTTTTCATGAGTGATATTATGACAAGCTACGAGGATAGGGTTAGAGTCACAAAGGAGTAGTGTAGACACTATAGAAATAGAGGATAGTAGCTTCTGTGTTTTTCTTTTAAGGTAGGACAAAGTGGAAAATTTTAGCAAATTATTGGTGAAATGGAATGGATGGGTGATGGATAGGTGATGGATGGATGATGTAAAAATCATGGGAGGACGCTCTTTATCATTTCTCAGAGTTAGATTGGTATTTTGGGCTATTCTCCTCCTCACATCTCCATCCTGTAGCTCTATAGGCTCCTCTTGTAGCATTGCAAGACCTTCCTGTAGAAATACAGGTCCTTCGTGTAGCATCACAAAGAAGATGTGAAATTTGGATTTCTTGATGATGGGATGGTGGAAAGAGCTAGTAATATGAATGGAGAGGATGGATATGAGATGGATGGATGGAGGGATGGATGATATCTTGTAGGTTTTGGCCTATAGCCATGAAATTTTCCACTATGTATAATTATGCAAAATAAGAGAAAGGTTAGCAAACATGATATAAGCTTCTTCCTTGTTATCCTTTTCTTCTCTTTTTCTTTCTTTATTTTTTCTTGAGACACGCAGGCTGCCTCAAAGGAGGTTTTCAACTTGCATCCCTACCCTATGTACCTCAAGAGAGGTTTTCACCTAGGGTTCTTTATTATTTTTTTCTCTTATTTTTTTTTCTCCTTGTCTACCTCAGAGAAGTTTACAACCCTAGAGTTGGCCTCAGATGCCTCATAGAGGTTTTCATCCATGCCTTTTGTTTTTTTTCAAATTTCTAGGAATGTTTTTGACTGGAAGCTATGAAACTCCAAATCACATTTAATTATTTGCTAATTGAACAGATAATTTTTTCCTTGGAAAGAGGTCTTCTATATAACTTCAACCTATAACCATTTACAAGTAATGGTATACCTTCCTCATCAATGGTTCTAATCTAGACATATCCATTTTCATGACACTTTTCTAATAGATATGGACCCAACCATCTTTGCATTAGCTTCCCTTTAAAATCCTTGAACATAGAATCATATAGCAGGGCCCAATCCCCTTCTTGAAATGTATTTTCCCCGATATTCTTGTCATGCCATACCTTCCTTTACAGTTGTATGACTTCAATGTGTAGGAGAGCTTGCATTCTGAACTCATCTAAGTCATTCAGTTGGAGAAACATTTCTTGTTTTGTTGTGGTGACATCTAATTCCAACTGATCTACCATTCTCAAAGTGTTATATTCAAACTCAATAGAAAGCAAGACCTTCTTCCCATAAACCAAATCATATGGAGTGAAACCAGCGGTGGTTTTCGAAGTGGTTTTGTAGGCCCAAGTGGCCTCTAATAGTCTCTCTGCCCAATCTTTCCTATTGTTGCTAACAACCTTGGTGAGGATTCTCTCCAATGCTCTGTTTGTGACCTTTACTTCCCCATTTTCTTGAGGGTGACAGGCAGTGGATTTTTTATGCTTTATATGGTAGTGCTTTGTGATATCTTTAATCAAATTGGATGTGAATTGTGCTCCTTGATCAATGACTACCTCCTTGGATACCCAAACTTGTAGAAGATCTTTTCTCTTAAAAAAAATTCCACTTTCTACTCAGTTTCTACTTTGACTACCTCTTTCTCAGCCCACTTTTTCAAGTAATCAGTACACAAAATGATGTACTTTTTCTGTCCTGATGGTGGATTGATTTGCCCAATGAAACCCATGCCCCACTTGTCAAATGGATCTAAGACCACTTGAGTTGGCACTTATCACATATAGTGGTGTATCTCCTTGCATCTTGATGTAAAGTGAGCCAATAATAACCAGCCTGTAAAACTTTAAAGGATGTCATTTTTGCAAAAAAATGACCTCCACAAGGTCCACCATGACATGCCGAGAGGATTTCAAAGACCTCCTCTTCTCTTACACATCTTCTCAAGATATGATCTGGTCCCTGTTTGGTCAATTTAGTGTGTTCTAAATTGCTATATAAATTGTCAATCCGGGAGTCATAAACTGTTGAAGTGAAGTGCACTATATATGCAAGATAACCATTTTCTTATTTCTTTGTCGTTTTTTGTTTTTGATTTGTTTTTGGATTTATCTTCTTGTTGATTCCCTAATGTGAAATGGTAATTCTAATAATCGAGTATGGACAAAGTATTCAAGGTAATGGTGGATTTTAAAATGATTTCCAAACTTCAAAGTGTCCTAAAGGTTTTCAAACTTACAATGATGAAATCAAGATGTGCCTAGATTCTAATTAAACAAAATAGTGAACTAGTGACTATGAAACCCAGTATCCTTGCTACTATAAAAAAAAGGAAAAGAATGAACTCAAAGCAATTCAAAAATTGTAAGCAAAGTAAACTAAATCATATCACATCAACTCATTTTTGACCCCTCACCATTCGACTCGCTCTAGCTATAGGAGGTAATCATACACAAATTGAGTAATCTGATATCTAAATTGCATAAAATAAAACTAAGATTAAGCTACACATTCATCCTACAATCCCTCACCATTCGACTCACTCTGGCTATAGGAGGTAACCGAGAATGATATGAGTAATCTAATCACTAACTTGCAAAAGTAAAGAAACTAGTATCAAACTATACATTCACACTCAATCCCTCACCATTCGACTCGCTCTGGCTATAGGAGGTAACTGAAGAATGATATGAATAGTCTAATATCTATCTTGCAGAAAAGTAAATGAACAAAGCAAAACTAAAGAAATAAACAATGCTGGAATTAGAAAACAAATCAGCAGAAAGGACAAGATAATTCCATCATGTCATTAGTCATCAAAAACTATATACACTGCCCGGGCTTCCTATTAGAACCTGAAATGCAAACACTGATCAGTTGACAATCAATTAAAAGCATAAAAGAAGCTATGGACAGCAAATAACATAAATACCATGAGCATGATAATATATACAACAAACATCTATGGTATCAAGAGCGTAAAATGAAGAAAAACATAAAGCTATACAGCAACTATAGGACCTTGGTGTACAGGGGCCCTCTGCAACCTCGGCCAATCAGAACCAATCATAGATTTGAACTCAAAATCAGTGTCTTCTCATATATTGCAATACAGTCATAAAATAGAAACTAAGTCTCGGCTCGATGGCTTGTAAAAATAGTCAAGATTACATAACAGCAGCCACCCTATATGCATACGAAGATGTGTTATTTATAGCAGGAAAATACATAACTAATTCCTAAGGTCTGCGCTGGTAGACAGACACGTAAAAGACCATAATCGGAAATTTAGCAGCATGGTAGCCGTGGGAAGTAAATACAAGGAGGTGGTTTGTTGGATTCGGTCCACGAGCAGTCCCCAGGTGTTAGCACACCTCCTAAATCTCAGGATCTTGCCACGCAATCCTCCTCGTGATGAAAATAGAGTCATGCCACCGCAAAAATCCTTGTGTTGACCAATGTTTGACCGGCTTTGACCGCAAGCTTCTGTGGATGATTTGGCTGAACCAAGGGGACACGTTCCATGTCCACGTCCTTTTTAGCTTGCCCATGTGGCTGAGTTCTTTAGTAGACACCTGTAGCATAGAGTTTAACAAAAAGGCTGCGGAAACTGATTCTGGCTGCGGAAAGTGACAGATTCCGCAGCTGATTGAGCAAAAATCTGAATCAAACAGCAGTCACAAAACATAGTTAGGAAACCATTTATATGCTCATTTTAAACTAATATGCAATGATTTGATAGCTTGGAGGTTCAGGTAACTGGAGAAAAAGGCTAAAAAGGTATGTAGGGAAGATGTAAGTTTGGGACTCAACATACCCCCACTGTGAAGGTCTTGCATGTCCTCATGCAACCAAAATTTAGTCATCTCCCTTTAGTCCATGTATTCAGAAGCCTCTGTTAATACATCCAGTCCTCTCCTCTTCTTTCTTGGTGCTACCACCATCCTGGGTTTCCTTATCAAACATCTGAACTTGAGATTGATTAATTCCCTGCTCAACTTTCTGCACTTCTTCTTTAGTTTCTTGTTCTTCTTCTGCCACAGACCCATATGTAACATGGTATTATCATGAATAATTTTGTCCACTTTTCTTTTCTCCTTTAATGCCTCGTTTTCTTGTTTAATGTGCCTGTTTAAAACCTCCAATTCAAGCACTTCTTGTTTCAAAGATTGAACTTGTGCATCTTGTGTTATGTGAGGTAGAATGGATGGTGTGCTCGGGCCTGCAGCTGTCTTCTCTAAATATTCGAGGTAATCATATACCTCTTGCTGTTTTGGATCGATTTCAGGTGTTTTCCTTGGGTTGGCTTCAAAGTCTTGTTGAGGAGGAGAACTGTCTTCTAGTTCTGGCCGAGAAGGGCTTACATCAACATCTGAAGGGATAGCTTCAATATTTGGTAGAAGATGAGGTGGACTATGGCCAGCTTGAGGTTTCTCAGGTGTTTCCCCACCCAAGTCAATGAAGTGAGGTCCTTTTACTTGTGTTCTCCTCCACTTTCCTTTGAGTCTGCTGCTTCTTCTAAAGTATTGTGGGCTAGTACTTTCTTCTTCCATAATTTGTTTCCCTTTTTATTCCTTCTTAGTTGTGGCAGCTTGTTTTTGGAGATGCACTATCCTCTCAGATAACACTTGATAGTCTTCCTCTATAGATGGTTCTGGTGATTGGTAAACGTCTTGTAAGTTCCTCTTTCCCTTCAATTTTCTCTGCTTTCTATCCTTAGTTCTTTCCTCCTTTTCTTTTTGACCAATTTCTTTAGTTTTACCAATAGGAGAGTCTTGGATTATGGCACTTTTTCCTTTTCTCCTACTCCTTCTCGGTGCCTTTGGTGTACAGCTTCCCGGTGCTTCAGATTGCTCTTGAAAATAGTTTCTCACTAGAAACCATTCCCAAGTATCTTTTTTTTTCTTCAACTGATCTTCAACTAGAATCCTCACAAGTTCATGATGATATAAATGAGGTTCTATGTCCACTATGTTCTTTTGGACTGTGGTTCTCATCTTTTTCAAACTCAACAGTAAGAAATAGGGCAGATTAAGAGTTTGTTTCTCTAAAAAGTTCATCAATAGCCTAGTATGATACACGTACTTCGTCCCAAATTGGCCTTCACAAGTGATAAACTTTTGAATGATTAATAGTAAGCTGACCCATTCTTCTTTTAATGCATGAACAGGAATCCCTCTTGTAAATACAGTAACGTCCATACCTAGGTTACGCAATATAATTATCCATGCCTGCTCGTCCAAAATTTTGTTTTTAAACCAATGCACACCTTCCTGGGGCAAATTTGTAGTAGCTGCAATTGAGGCTTCAGTGACCGTGAACTTCAGGTCTCCAATCTCCACCACCTAGTCATTGAAAGACCTTGCAAAGGCTTTCGTTACTTCCTTATTATGGCATTTGAATTTATGAATGAAATGGAGCCATTTAGCTTTCTTCAGCAATTCTTTTGCCTGAGGGTACCCTTCTAAAAACTTAAGCCCTTCTGGCTCTGCCCTCAGTAATCGTCCCATCTTTTCCTTTGTTTAAAATTCTCTCTAGAATTCAACTGCGTATGAGGGTTTTATCAGAGGTAAGACGGCTATGTTGCAAGGTTTGTGGAAGAACGATGGCCGAAAATGGAAGATGGATACGGGAATTGGGGTGTTCAAGAACTGTAAGTAGAAATAGAGGATGAGCAGCCGAGATGAAATGGAGATGTATGCTAACAAGGTGCAACTTTAACACAAGTGAAATGGTGTCAGAATTTTGAATTGAACGGCTGTGTGAGAGACATTACACGTTGATAAAATGACTGCACAAAGTACGGTGGAGAGGAGCGGTATTTACATAGGTCACATCTCATGAATACAAGTGGAGTGTGGAAGTGCAGTCATCTATAAGTTGAACCTGAAAAATAATCATGAGACCGTTTAGGGAGTAAATGTATGGTTTATGGAGTAAGGTCGTGGAATGGTAGTGGAGCTATCGTAATAATCATTGCACATAGTGAGCTTTAAGGTTCAATAAATATTCAAAATTGTGCCTTTAATTGCTATTTGAAAGAAATTTTTGCCCATACCTTGGAATCCTTGTCTTTGTTGTTCATTAGCCCTTACTCAATTGCTCCTTATTGATGTATGTAGATGCTCCATGTACATGTCTTCATAGCATATGCTTAGTCATACCTGCATTTTCATTTTATTGCACTAACATCTTGACTATAAATTTGAAAAACAAAGTGGTGGCTGCGGAAACTACTTCTAGCTGTGAAAACTGATTCCCGCTGTGGAAACTTGGCACAGCAACCACTTAGTTGAATAGAGATAGTTAGACAATAACTATCTGAATGGAAATGATCATGGAGGAAAAAAACTTTTATTGATGAAATGAAATGGATGAGATGGAGTGAAATGAAGTGAGTGGAGTGAAAATGGAAATGAAATGAAGTGGGATGAAGTGAGTGGAGTGAAATGGAAATGAGAAAGAAAGAAAGATTTTTATTTTTTTTTGGAAAATATAGAGTGTCAAGTGTCCTTGATTTTCACTTTACATTTTTTGTATAAGACTGCCAATCGGAGATTCGTTTTCAGGCTTATACAAATTTATTTTATTTTTTATTGATTTATTTATTTATTTATTTTTAACAGAAAAGAACAAAGGCTAGGTTGGTGGGGAAGAATAATTCTTCTTCACCAACCTTATTGCAGAATTCTCTTGAAACATTTTGACAAATTCTTCTTTTGAGAGTGGCTTATGATAAATCTTTAATCTGTGGCCATTCACAATAAGAGGAGTTTGAAATTCATCAATGGTCTTGATTCTTACCACTCCATTGTTAAAGACTTTGTCGATCTCATATGGCCCAAGCCAATGAGTCTGAAATTTTCCTTTGAAGTCTTTAAACTTGGAATCAAATAGTAATGCCCAATCTCCCTCTTGAAACTTTTTCTCTTTGATACATCTGTCATGCCACTTATCTCTTTGATGTTGAACTAGATCAATTCTTATAATTGCTTCTTGTCTAATCCCATCTAGTTCATTCAACTGCTCCATTCTGTGTTTTTGGGCTTCTGATAGGTCTATCCCCAACTAAACTGTCATCTTGAAAGTTTTAACTTGAAATTCAATGGGGATCAGGACTTCTTTCCCATAAACAAGTTCATAAGGAGAATGTCGTGTTGTATTCCTCCATATAGTTCTGTAGGCCCATAAGGCTTCAGGAAGCCTTTCAGCCCAATCTCTTCTATGTAAATGAACAGTCTTGGTGATGATACTTTCAATGACTTTGTTTGTAGACTCCACTTGGCCATTTGCTTGCAGATGGAAGGAGTAGATTTCCTGTGCTTGATCTTGTATTCTTCCATCAGCTTCTCCATCATGTTGGATGTAAATTGACTTCCCTGATCTGTCACAATTTCTCTTGGGACACCAAAGCGAGTAAAAATATCCTCATAAAGAAAGTTAAACTGAATTTTCAGTACAGAAAGTAATGCTTGGCTTCTACCCATTTAGTGACATAATCAGTGCATACCAATATATACTTCTTTTGCTTAGATGGTGGATTAATGGGTCCAATGAAATCTAAAACCCATTTTTCAAAGGGTTCAATGAGTACTTGTGGTTGTAATGGCATTTCATTTGAAAGAGTCGGTTTCCCTACTCTTTGGCAGCTGTCACACCTTTTGACATATTCTTTTGTGTCCTTGAAGAGGGAAGGCCAATAATATCCTAAAGAAAGGATTTTATAGGCCGTCCTTTTGTAAGCAAAGTGTCCACCGCATGGCTCATCATGACATGCCTTGAGGATGTCAGGCATTTTATCTTCCCAAACACATCTTCTGATCACACAATTTGGCCCTGTTTTAAACAATTCATTAGAAATCCATGAATATTTTGAACTCTCCTGAACAATTTTTCCTTTTTCACCAGGAAATAGATGTGGAGGAGGTTTCCCTGTAACCAAATAGTTGTCAATATCTGCATACCAAGGAGTCTTAGTAGTTACTGCAAACAAATATTCATCTGGAAACTTATCCTCTATAGGAGAATCTTCTTTAGTATTTTGGATCCTAGACAAGAAATCAGCTACTGTATTTTGTTTTCCTGGTCTATCCAATACAGTAATATTGAATTCTTGTAAAAGTAAAAGCCATCTTGTAACTCTGCCATTAGTAATAGGCTTTTTCATTAGATATCTAATCGCAGAATGATCAGTATGGACAAAATTTTCATAGCCTGTTATATAATGTCTAAACTTATTGATTGCATGAACAACAGCTAGAAACTCTTTTTCAGTCACAGTATAGTTCAACTCAGTGGGAGTCAAATTTTTACTGGTATAGTAAATGGCATAAGGAACTAAATCCTTTTGACCCAACACAGCTCCTAGAGCTGTATCTGGAGCATCTGTAGAAATATGGAAAGGAAGTTTCCAATTTGGTCCTCTCAAAATGGGTGCTTCAGATATTCTAGTTTTTAAAGCTTCAAATGCAGATTGACAATCAGGATCCCATTTGAATTCACAGTCTTTTGTGAGTAATTTAAAGAGAGGAGATTCTATTTTGGTGAAGTTTTCAATAAATCTTCTATAATAACCAGTAAACCCAAGAAAACTTCTAACATCTTTTTGACAATTTGGAATCAGTAGCTTGGAGATGACTTCAACTTTTGATCTATCAACCTTAATTCCATCTCCTAAAATATGGTGACCCAAAACAATCCATTCAGTAAACATCATAAAACATTTCTCATGACTTAATGAAAGGTTTGTCTCTTTACACCTAATAAGAACTTTTTCCAAATTTTCTAATGCCTCTTCAAATGAATCACCATAAACTGTAAATCATCCATGTAAACCTCTACACAATCATGAATTAGATCAGAAAAGATTCCTAGTACTGCCCTTTGGAATGTTCCAGGTGCATTACATAATCCAAAAGGGAGTACTCGGTAGGCAAAAGTTCCCCATGGAAAAGTAAATGTGGTC